>JAKKIK010000347.1:0-34346 GCA_024500135.1 Heterodera carotae
ACTGACCATTAAGCCGTGAGAATTAAATTCGAATATTTACTGACCATTAAGCCGTGAGAATTAAATTCGAATATTTACTGACCATTAAGCCGTGAAAATCCCGTTTGATCCATTGACCACAAAACTTTGCATGTCCTGTAGTAAAACGTGGACGACACAATGAACACAGACAAATGGATAAGCACAAATTCGGACACCCAATGGAATGGAAGAAAATCAAGAAAACAACCATATCTATCTGAAAAGAATTAATTAAAGGCCGGATAACCGGATCAATCAATTAATTGGTCAATTTATTGTGATTCAATAAATTATTGATCCTTAGACAATTTTCTTCTATCAGTTAATTGATCAATTAATTGACCTATTTATTGAATCCTTCGGTGCCCAATTAATTGATCAATAACAATTAATTAGTGGGAAAAATTCAATTAATTGAAAGAATATTAAACTAACCAATATATTGATCAATTAATTGGTCAGTTTATTAATTCAATAAATTATTGATACTTAGAATCAGTTGTTAATTGATCAATTAATTGACCAATTTATTGTTTCAATTAATTGATATTATTATTTCAATTAACTGTATTGACCGGTCTCTAGAATTAATTAATTTAATTATTTAATTAATTTTGACCGTCTTCCGAGCCCACAAGGTCCAAATACGGTAGCCGGTACATTATGGAAAAAGCCCAAATCCCGTTTATAATCAGCACAATTCGGCTTCGTACACACCATGTGGTCGCGTGCAGAGGCCAAACAATGACAATGTATCTAAAAATAGTGACAAAAGGGATAATTTATGCCCTAACAAAATTTTGTTTTTTTCATAACTGTTAGACTCCGACCCTTATTTGTTAGGGACAAATCTCGGAGGCACCGAAATCGGGCCAGAGATAAGGATGGTCAAAGTGATCGGTGTATCCGATCGGAAAAAAACAAAATCAATAATTTAACAAACTTTTTAATAGTGGACCCTAAAAAGAAACAATTTTTAATGTAACTACCTAGGTCAAATACCCATGCATAAATACAATAACGCAGAAATGCCGGGAAGCAGGGTCGGAGGAATATGGATGTTTAGGAATGTTGGGGCCATAAATGAGATCGGATTCTGAAAAAATCAGGATCAGGATTAAGGAAATGGATCAGAGGACATGATTTTTCAGGATTTCAACACTCGAATCATACCAGGATCCTGATCCTGTTTTTTTAAAAAAAAAGTCAGGATCAGGATCCTGGCAAAATCCATACAGGATCACTGACCCTGTTCGATCTCTAGACATAATCAGGATCCTGGCAAAATCCTGACAGTATCCTGATCCTGTTTTTTAAAAAAAAAGTCAGGATCAGGATCCTGGCAAAATCCATACAGGATCCTGATCCTGTCCGATCTCTAGACATAATAGGATCCTGGCAAAATCCTGACAGTATCTTGATCCTGTCCGATCTCTAGATATAAACATAATTTATGGCCAAAAAAACATAAATTACCGCTCAATACAAATGGCCATGTACGTAAGAATGGAAACCAGGCCACAGACGCCGGTCATAAATATGTGAAAATAGCAATAAATAATTGAAAATGTTTTCATTTGTTGTTGTTGTCCAAATAATTTTGGCAAAAGATAAACGCAATTTACACACAACAAACACAAATCAGAAAAAGCCTAAAATTTGCTAATTTAATGGAAAAGCTTATTAAAAACAAATTCATTGATAAAATAAATTTTATTTTCCCTGGAGTCGGTAAGAGGACGAAAAAAATTCGTACTCAAAATTGGCGAGAGATTTGGTTAAATTTTGGCGAAATGTCCAATAAAATTCAATAAATTAGTGGAAAATAGGAAACCGGAAGTCAAGAAAAAAACCCAAAAACTGGGCAACAAAAACCGGTCAAATGCCCGGTTTCCAGGGCAAAATGGCATCCCTGACTACAGAAGTTAGGTCTCGGTTTTCCCGGTTTTTGACCTGGAAAAACTGGGTCCCGGTTTTTGTGAAAATTTCCTGTCCCGACCAACCCTACTGATAATCATCATACAGACATTCTAAATTAAAAAGCCCACTATAATAAAGCCGCCCGCCTTTTTTTTTTGGAGGGGGGTTAAAATGCCAAAAAATTTCAATTTTCGGTACAATCTATGAAAAAATGGTTAAATAACTTTCCGCACCCTGGTAAAGCTCTCCATAAATTTCGAAAAAGGGACAAAAAATCAAATGAGTACCTATGTCAAGTGCGGCAAAATGATAAAAACTTAAAAAATTATTGATTTTATTGATTGAAAAATTCTTTGCGAATTCTTTATTGGGCTTACCAAGTTAAGCAATAGCACATTCATTGAAGACTTTCTCATTTTCCTGAGCATTAATATGACCAAAATGACAACTCCGTTTACAACAATGCCTATACAGTAACAGGTGATCAATAAAAATAACAATAACATTTGATAAAAAAACCTAAATATATTTCCATATTACGCAATTTATGTCCCATATTGCCACATTTTTTTTATATTTTGGCTTAAATCCATATTTTGACATTGTTGATAAATCCTTATGAAGGATGCAAAAAATCGAAAAATACCCCTAGAATCGAGTTTTTCAATTTAAAAAAATCAATTCATAAATTTATTTTTTTTAATTGTCAAAATTTTGACGAAAATATTTTTCCTGTAAAAAATTATATTATTTTTTTCAAATACCTATAATTTGTTCAAAAATATATTAAATTTTTAAAGAAATGAGCCATTTTTATTGCAATTATCAAAGTTATATTAAAATGATTTAAAATAAGAAATGAAAGAAGGGATTAACAATTTGCTGATGATGATAAGATGGTGCAGCTGTCGGTTTTGTATGTTATGAATGTTTGCCAAACTTTTTAAAAATAATCTCCGGCCAATTTTTGTCCATAAGATGAAAATACAATAAATCGAAAAAAGGACCCCTATATGCACAATTTTTTCAAATAAATACACTTTAAAATAGATTTTTTTGCCAAAAATTAAAATTAAATTCCCAACATTTTTCTTAATACATATTATACATAAAACCTCTCCTTTAATAAGGCTGTTCGGCCTTTCTTTCCTTGCAAAATTTGTTCAAACAGGTGAAAAGTGGTGATACAATAAATATGAGCCCTGTTTAATTGAATTACCTATTTGGATAAAAAATATGCCCGGTTTTTGAAAATTTTTGCCCTTGGTTTTTAACTCGGTCGCCCGGTTTTTGAAAATTTTTGCCCTTGGTTTTTAACTCGGTCGCCCGGTTTTTGGGTTTTGGTTCTTTTCTGCCAGTGAAGCAGTCGGTGTCTCCCCATTTTTTCTTGGTACAAAAATAGAAAAACTCACTGACAACGGTAATCGGAAATTCTTGGTACGAAACTAAGAAAAAAAAACCTAAATGTTTGTGTAGAAATAAAAGAATTCAGTAGAAATTGGCGTTTTGTCAACGGGCCGGGCCCCTCAATGAGAGCTACCTCTATTAAAGCCCCCTTATTAGAGCCCCCTCAATGAGAGCCACCTCTATTAGAGCCCCCTCTATTCGAGCCACCTATATTAAAGCCCCCTTATTAGAGCCCCCTCAATGAGAGTCACCTCTATTAGAGCCCCCTCTATTCGAGCCACCTCCATTAAAGCCCCCTATATTCGAGCCACCTCCATTAAAGCCCCTATATTCGAGCCTGCTCTATTAGGGCCCCCTCTATTTGAGCCACCTCCATTAAAGCCCCCTATATTCGAGCCACCTCTATTAGAGTCCCACTATTCGAGCCACTTCTATTATAGCCCCCTATATTCGAGCTACCTCTATTAGAGTCCCACTATTCGAGCCACTTCTATTATAGCCCCCTCTATTCGAGCCACCTCTATTAGAGTCCCACTATTCGAGCCACTTCTATTATAGCCCACCCTATTACAGCCCCCTAAAAAAAACTGAGGCCAAACGGAACTCTCATATATTCGAGTCACCTCTATTAGAGTCCCACTATTCGAGCCACTTCTATTATAGCCACCTCTATTACAGCCCCCTGAAAAAACTGAGGCCAAACGGAACTCTCATTCAGTAAAAAGGGTTCGCACTTCAAAAAGCATCACTTATGAGTACGAAAAAATGATCCCTGAGTCCATAAAAATTTAATTTATTTTTAAAATTGTCCGGCTTACATCAGTTATTTTTTTTTACAATTTCCTCCATTGCTTTATGTGTGATATTGGAAAATAAATCAATGGATAGGTATACTAAAATTTGGCTGGCACAACGTCGTCGCCGGTCATCCTCCTTCTCCTCCTCCTCCACCACATCCTCTTTTTGCGTGGCATTTTACATAAAAATGTATAATTATATGTATATATTATTATTTTACCTGATTGTTATTGTATTTATTATGTACATTTTTAATAAAAAAATCAAAAAATTAAACAATTTTATACACCCATTTTTTTATTTTATGACGTCATAGGTGCGCAATTATGAATTGCATTTTAAAATGTTTTGACATTCTCTTACATATAATTGAGAATTCCAATTTTGCCTTGGGGCTAAGTTAAAAAAGACAAATTTTTTAAAATTATTTTTAATGTTAATAACAAAATGGCTTATTTTAAATTGCCAATTCATTTTTGCCCCAATTCGTATTATTATCCGAATTCATTTTCTGCCATATTCCTATGCCAATTTCGAAGATTTTTTTTTCGTAAAAACAAATAAACTTCAATGTTTTTGATCGGGGCAAAAACGAATCGGAAAAAAATGAATTTCGCATAATTACCGACTTAGGTTAGGCTTAGACTTAAAATAAATTATGTAATACGTTGAATTTCTCCGTTTTGGATATTTACCGACTTAGGCCTAGGCTTAGGATTAAAATAAATTACGTAATACGTTGAATTTCTCCGTTTTTGAATTTACCGACTTAGGCCTAGGCTTAGGCTTCGAATAAATATATATAATACGTTAAATTTCTCCGTTTTTTTTATATTTACCTACTTAGGCCTAGGCTTTGGCTTAAAATAAATTACGTAATACATTGAATTTCGCAGTTAAAATAAAACCAAGAAATATTGTACAACACTCTTTTTCTGTGATGTACAACAACAACGCACTGTTACGAGTGCTCATATTGCTGTTTTGTGTCGCCAGTTATGCCACATTTGGACGCACCTCTGACAAGCAGCAGCAGCATTCGCCTCAGCGGCCCCGGGGGGATGGCAGCCGATCACCACACCGAAACAACAACAACCAAAAGCATTCACCCAGCAAAAGCCATGTTGGACATGATCAAGTAAGAAATGGGGCTAAATGGTAAAGCCTTGGTGGGATTTAAACCCACGACGACCTTAATCCAATCCGTGGACTAGGCCCGTAACCAGAGGGGGAGGGGGGGGGGGGATGGAAGGAATTAAAAAATGGGAAAATTTGCTTTCTCCCCAGCAAAAAGAAAAATTTATTCCCGATTCCCCCCCCCCGCCCACCAAAATCAAAAAATTAAAAAAATTTGTCGACTCCCCCCCCCTGAAATTTTTTTCTGGTTACGGGCTTGCCGTGTGGACAGCTCTTCTACTGAGCTACCAGCAGGCTCATTAGCCGCTTCACTTAAAGGATATTATCAAATCCCCGCCCTTCGGCATTTTAACCGCCCATCGATCGATCATAATCCTTACAATCAGCACCAGGATAAAGCAATGAAAGCGCATGGAGATGATCATGATCAACACCACCACCAGCACCACCGCAAACATGTCAAGCCTGGTCATCATCATGATGAGCATAGCCATAACAACACAATCCATCATGGTAAGCATGTAGCCGCCACCACGGGCGCATTGAGACCAGCAGAACACGGAAAAACAAGGCGGCATGCCGTTGTTAATGGTGCACATTCGCCAAGCAATAAAAAAGGCAAATGCACCAAATTTGGGGTGGGGATTCTATTGCAGGGAGGGCTTCTAATGTGGACGGGACCGGCGTTTTTACAAAAAACGGTTCAGGACTTGGCAAACCATGGACTGGATTTTTGGCCAAGACAGGCAGGCATCAAATTAGGTCGTAAATATGATGTCCGACCGGTCCTTGGTCAAGAAAGGTACCAGGGGTGGGATTTTTGCCAGAAAAAACGAGAGCGAGAGTCCCAAAAATGGCGAGAGTTGTCCCATCCATGGTACATAGGACATATTTTTTTACAAAAGCCGGGACCAAGTTAGTCCCGGTCAAAAAACCGGGAAACCGGAACAAGTCTGCTAGAGTCACGGTCGAAAATCCGGTACCGGGACTAGTCCCAGATAAAAAACTGGGACTAGCCCTGGTCCCGGTGAACCCTACATTCTATTGATGCAGTCGAATTTCGGGGATTCCGGACTTTTTAGGGGGTGGGTCTGGAATTTCATAATCCCTGGTATATAATAGTGCCGCGGCCGAAATTTCGGTTTCGGTTTTCGGGTTTTTTTCGGGTTTTTTGGCTTTCGGTTTCGGTTCCGGTTTTTTCGTGTTTTTGGCTTTCGGTTTCGGTTTTCGGGTCTGACTTTCGGTTTCGATTTTTTTCACTTTCGCCGCGTCACTAGTATATATATGCCTATATTTATAGACAGTAAAATGTCTCCAAAAAAGCAGCACCATTTGGGCGCAGCCGAACACGGCAAACAAGTGAGTCATCAAAGTTGTGCACAACGAGGACGTCATTACATCCATCATTGCAGTGAAAGTAAAATTTATTAAATAAATATACTATTTTTATACATAATATTTATTTTTTCTATATTATAGCCCCCACGGGCATGGGGATATATATTTAATCCCTTCTCTACCCCTATCAAATACGCTTTATTGGAGGTGCAGTGCCGTTTTTTAACCATTACTTCAAAATATTTCAAAAACTATACCAATTAAAGATTTTTGGGAAATCTTTTCACAAAATATTTTTTACTTATTTTTGAAAAATACTGTATTGCCTCTAACATAACCCCCGGTGTTCTATTAAAAAATTCCTGGGAGTTACGCAATTCCAGAAAATGTGTCCGGGATCCGATCCTCTCATATCCATATTGTGAGACTCAACATTTATTATTATTTTTTAATATAAATATTAAAAAAATAAGAATTAAATTATTTTCTTTTTTTGCAGTGAATGCCAACACCGGTCAATGCCATTCAAGCGAATTGCCAATGCGCATGACGGACTGTCTTCACCTGAAAAAGTTCATCAACACAAAGTTGCACACACTGGTGGAGGAGCCCCATAATGCTGGTGGTGCAACGAATGGCGGCGCCGGAGGTGCCACCCATTCGCCCCACCATTCCGTCGTTGGGGTGGCACATGACGGGGACCACATTGGGGCATTTGTGACAGAGAAAAGCGTGATGTGCTGCCGGGTGGACATTGGTAAGCAAGCTCACAGTTTTTGTATTTTTTTTAACCCGGCACCGGTAAAAAAAACATATACGTTTTACTAATGCTGTTCGAGGTCTCGAGTTCCGGGGTCAAGTCTTGGTCTCGAGTTTTGGGGTCAAGTCTCGGTCTCGAGGACAAGTCTCGGTCTCTCGGGGTCAAATCTTGATCTCGAGTCTTGGGGTGAAATCTTGATTTCGAGTTTCGGGGTCAAGTCTCGGTCTTGAATATCGGGGTCAAGTCTTGGTCTTGAATCTCGGGGTCAAGTCTTGGTCTTGAGTCTCGGGGTAAACTATCGAGTCTCGAGGTCAAGCCTCAGGTTTCGGTCTCAAATTTCGGGGTCAAGTCTCGGTCTTGAGTTTCGAGAAATATCGATCTCAAAACAGTACTACTAATCACGGCTGTTTGCCAATGGATTTCTTTGTTATTTCAGGCAAATCGATTCATCATGCAATCCAACTGATCAACAATCGATTGATTTTCGCGCACGAGCTAGCCATATACAAGTTCGCGCACGAAATACCCATTGATGACCCGGAACGGGAGGCAGTTGTGCTGAAAAGTGTTGGCAACCAGGCAAATGCGGCAGGAATTGATGCGGAATTTGCTGTCAATTTCCTCTTGGCTCAAATGGAAGCTAACAAAATGATCCAAGTAAAATATTTAAAAAAAAATTGTTTTTAAGCGGTTCATGTTCGATCCCTGACATTTTAGGCGTTTCACCCCGAATTTTAAACTTTTTTTTTAAATCCGCCGACAACCCGGCACATGTTTCTGACTCGATTTCCAGCATTTTTTAGCCTTTTCACCTCCGGCATTTGACCCTGACTCCGGAATGCCATTAGGACATTCTTGTCCGAAATCCGACGATTATGCCGAATCGGCTTGACCGGTCCACGAACCCTACGACTATCCCGAATTAGTCTCTGAACCGTTCCCCGACATATTTCTGCCGTAATTTGGCATTATGGGCCTCTTTCCCCACTCGCTGATTGTCACGATCCGAACGACCTGATCATCAAAATGCCATCCCTGACATTCTTGCCCCCGAGGTGTCGGAATTAAAATGCCATACTTTAGCGAGGCTATATGGAGCGATGGAATTCCACCGACCACTCATTTGAGTCCAAATATGTGCCCGATTTGGAGAAAGAAATTCACCCACAAATGTCCGCCGTCACGCATGCACTGATTTTGGCACTGATCCCATTGGTGGTGGTCAATGCCGCCGGCGGGCACCAAATGCACAAGGACACGCATTGCATGGCACATGTTGACAAAATGTTGGCCACCATGGAACATTTGCGCGCGCGCGATTTTGAGCCAAGCGGTGCCGTGGCCATGGCAAGAGCGGTGGGCGGCATTTGTGATCAACAACAATCGATGACAATCGTATCACCAACAAACGGACACCATAATGACATCAGCGAAGGTCAGTGTCAACACACAATTTTTATTTGATCAATGCTCAAAAATGGCTTCTGATCACGTTCAAACCGGGGTGAATCGATTTATCTCATCGAGAATAGTGTTTGGCAAATCCAATTGTCGGTAATTTACCGTTACCATAAATTGTCGGAAATTCAAATTTCGGTATTCGGTAAATTTACTGTTACCGAATTTACCGAAAATTCAAATTTCGATAACCGGTAACTAATAATCGATAATTTACCCTTACCATAAATTACCGGATATTCAAGTTTCGGTATCGGTAAATTAGCGTAACTGAAATTTAGCGAAAATTCAAATTTCGGTAACCGTTAACGGTAAATCGGTTGATACCCAATTGGCCAGGAAATGAAAAATTTCCCCCCTGTGGGGGTTCAATTAGAGGCGCATTCAACTTTTATATTGTAAATCAAAGGTCATATTTGGCAATTTTATATTCACATACTAATCATTTCGAACCCCGGAGGCTACTACGATTTGCACTGATTCATTTTCAGACCAATCGACTGGATCGAAGCATGAAAATGGAAGAAGCCGGCCTCATAAAAAAATCAATCTTCAATCATCATCGGTTGAGCATAAGCCAAAACAAAAAGGTGGGGTGGATGATGGACACGGATATGAAAGTCATATCCGCGCCTGAGGGGATCCGCAGATTGTTCGCATATGGATAACGATTTTGAGAAATCGGGCGGATACAGACGGACATGGATTTGAACCCCATGGATATGGCCGGACATGGACCAGGAAATTTGTTCCAGTGAGCACCCCTGGTTATATTAAAGGGGGGAGAAGTCTTAAATAGAGGGGCAAACAATTTTGGATAGCTCTCCAGGGGGGGGCTTCTATTAGAGGAAACACGGTATTCCTTCCTATTGTATTATGTAAAACACAACAATTAATTAATGCAATAATCAGTTTAGTGTCCAGCCCAGCAAATCAAACAAGAATTCAAATAATATCGCCACGACGAATTGATGTCATTGATTTGAATACAAAAAAAGCGGACGCCAAAAAACAGAATGCCAATAGTGGCAAAGAACGAAACAGCGACAGACCAACAAAGCCGCCAACAATTAGCTTTGAGAATGACGGTTAGGAAAAAGCAAAAACCGTATTTTCTCTAATTGAAGACCAGGGTCTTCTATTTTCCAATCCCCGTAGAGGATGGGGGTCATCTAATGGACTGAGGGCTCTTCAATTAGAGAAAGCAGGGCATTTTCTCTGAGGAAAGTAGAATTTTGGGTTGCACCTCGACCCTTCGGGGACAAGAATGTCGGGGATGGCATTTTGGGGATCGGGTAGTGTTTGGGATCGAGCAGCGTCGGGGATGGCATTTCATGGATTGGATTCGGGATGAGGCCCAAGTTTTCGGGGAATCGGTGCTGGGGAGGACTTCGAGGTAAAAAATAACTGTGTCCCTCGGACAAAATGTCCAAATGACAAAATGTTCCCCCGATAAAAAGGCCAATAACGAAACCCGGCCAAAATGTCTAAAAAATAGGGGGGGGGGGTGGCATTACATTTATGTTCAATTTTTATTTCAATTAAGTACCTAGTTAGATTTTTTGTCCAAAAATTTACGCTAATTTAAAAAATAAATAAATTACAGAAAATAGCAATGAAAAAATTGCCAGAAAATCGCCACCAAGAAGGACCCAAGAACCAGACGAAAGCATAATGACAAATGCCCGGAATGAAATGCGGGAACAAAATAAGGGTATTAATGTTTTAGAATTTCAATTCGATAAATATTTTAATTCGTTTTAAAAATTAAGAAAATTCGTTTTTTAAGAAAGTAGAGAATTGAGCATTGAAAAGGACGATGATGTAAGCCGACGGGCACATGATGCATATGATAGGCTTGATAAAATGAACTTTGATCAATCGCCAGAAAAACGGCAACGTAATAGGCTTAGCAGACGCATGGACAGCGATTTTGGTAAAAAAAACACACACAAAACTAAATCACCTCATAAATCAAAAGGCCTCCGGGGTCAGTGGTAAATTGGAAAAAAAATCGGAAAATTTAGCCCACCTCCCATATAAATAAGGCATCCCCTGAAATTGAGCCTCCCCCCTGGTAAAAAAAACACCCACCAAACTAAATCACCTCATAAACCAAAAGGCATCCGGGGTCAATGGTAAATTGGAAAATCTAATCCCCGCAACCACTTAAATAAGGGATCCCTGAAATAGAGCCCCCCCCCCTCTTTGAGGTGGTTCGAAAAATATGCCTCGGGCGCTAATTGTTTTTTCAATAATACTTGGAAAAAAAGAATCGGAAAATCTTACCAGCCCCCGCATCCACTTAAATAGGCATCCCCTGAAATAGACCCCCCCCTTCTTTTTGAGGTGGTTCGAAAAATTAGTCTAGAGCGCTAATTGTTTTTTCAATAATACATAGATTTTGATGCTAGCAAAGCGAAAAGTTCAAGAAAATCACCAAGATTAATGGATCTGTCTGCCGATCAAAGTGCGCAAACAAAAATGGTGGACAGTGACGAAGGCGGTAAAAGTAAAAAAGATGACAAATTTGACAAAAGCTTACAAGACGACAGACTTGAGCACCATCTCATTGATCAAAGTGACGAGCATGGTAATGTTGCGGTTAAGCAATGAAAAAAAAATTGTGCAACCTTTTGGAAGCGGCCTAGGCCAGAAATGGGGCCGGATTTTGGATAGCATTTATGGTTTTACGGATTTATCCGGACGGGAATCCCCAGTTGGACCAAATTACATAGAACCCTAGGGATCTACTCGTGTGTGCAAAATGTCCAGGGCCAGATTTTGTATAGGGTTTATGGTTTTCCTGAATTCCAGATTTACCAAGTCGGGAATCCCAGTTGGACCAAATTCCGGATTTGCATGGTATTATAAAATAGAACCCCCTGACTGAGGGGGATCTATTCGTGTGTGCAAAATTTCGTAGGATTGGAGACGGGATGTCTAACCCCCCCCCCCCCCCAAAAAAATGTCCACTAATTGAGGTCGGGCTTAACGAATCCTTCGGGATTGTGTCATGTGCCGGTTCGAAGGATCAGGGTTGGGAAAAGGCTCAAAGAAATTCTGATCCTTCAGTCCGGGTTTTCGAATCATCGGCTTACCTAACCATAAACATTTTTACTTAAAATTATTATATAAATATTTAATTAAGTTGACTATTCAAAACGCCAAAACAAAAAGTCGCCATTCAAAATGAATGTACGCCATGGTTCATCTGCTGCTGCCACAGCTGTTGTGCCGTACAACAACAGTGGCAGGACAGATTCTGTTGTCCCCCCACAAAATGTCGCCGAAAATGACCAAAATAATTCCCGAAATGTTTCGGTGCCTAAAGATGGGTCTGCAATTCGAAAAGCATCGGCCCCGCGAGAGCACACGCGCATCGATTCATTGTTGCTCTACAGCAACAGACGAGGAGGACGCAACAATCAATTGAATCGTCTTGAAAACGCATCCAAAAGTGGGCTTTGGTCGCTAGGAGTGATATTCGAGAGTCTCGACTCTCGAGCAAATTAAAGCTTTTTTGGGTCTTCTCGGTATAGGTCTTTAGTCTCAGCGTCTCGTTTTTATTCTTGGAAAATTTTCGCTCTCGAACTGCCGTAAAACATCATACAAAAATTGTGTCGCTAGGTGTGATGTTCGAGAGTCTCGAATCGAGAAAAATCTTGCTCTTTTTGGTGTTCGTACCGCGCATCGGCATCAAATCGCAGTATTTGTGCCGAGTCTCGGAATCGAATTCCGGTCTTGAATCTCAGCACTTCTCAGTATCGGTGTCGTGTCTCATTCTCGTTCTCGAGTCTCGAGAAATTTTTGATCCCAAACATCCCTAAACGCAACAAAAAAAAAACACACAGAGAACGAATAAAAAGGGATTTTTGTTTAGGCCAAGACAAATCGGAAGCCGCCAGCGCCAATAAGCCAACAAAAGGCCAAAGTTCATCATTTGAAAATATTGGCACAAATTCGAGAAGAAATCGCATAAAACAACACAGTGAAAGTCGACAATTTTCTGCTGCTGATGTTAGCGGCACAGCTGCTGGCCGAAATTTGTCCGAATTTTCGACAAAAACAAAAAGCGCTGAACATTTTGCGGAAGAGCATCCGGATAATGACAATGATGGTGTTGAAAATGTTCGAAAAAGCCGATTTTCAATGAAAAGGGGGTTTGAATCGAATGAAGGTAAAAAAAAAACAGTACCGTATTTTCTTCAATACCCCTTCGAGGGGGGGCGTCAATTAGAAGGGGGCGTCAAATGGAGGGGGGCGTCTAATAAAGAAAATACGGTAATTAAATTTGGTGCGAAGAATACACAATAATTACACCACCGAATACTTTAGAAATAATACCCCCTCCCCAAATTAGAACCGCCCCCACATACATAAAATGCAAGCCATCTCCGTTTGAAGCATGCCATCCATAAACACCAAAATAACAATTTAATTGTGGGGCGGAATTTTTAAAAAATAGAGCCCCCGTGGGTCTTTAATATAAAACGGTTCTGAGTGCTATTTTGTTATTTTAAAAAATTCTGCTAGTTTGTTTTAAAATTGAACTGTATTTCCTTTGTGGCACATGAAAAGAGAAATGTCCCCTCCCTTTACATACATAATAGAAACGCCCTCTAAATAGAAGCCCCCTACATATTAAAACCACAACGCACTTCTAATAGAAGTCCCCCTGGGGTTGAAAATATAAGCCCGGGACTTTTATTACTAGAACAAGCAGGCCCGTATCCTGCAGGGGGGAGGGGGAAGGAAGAAAGGTCCCCCCCCCGAAATCGAAAAAATGGGAAATTTGCTTTCTCCCCAGCAAAAAAAAAGAAAATTTTTTCAACGATTTCTTGATTTTTTTTCAAATTACTTACCTTCTTAACACTATAGGAGGTCGACCAAAGCAGCAAAGTGAGGAAAACCAAAATGACCAAATTGGGCAAATTGAAAGTGGCACATCGAAAAGCAATGAACAAAAAGCATTGAATGTGAAACGAAAGGAAACAGAACAGTTTCATCACATTGAGCTTGAGCCGGATGCGGAATCAATTGTTATTCATACGGGCGGGGAAAAGCCGGTCAAAATTAAGTTGAGCAGAAAAGCCGTCAAAGGAAAAGGTTTAAAAATGATATTTTTAATTAATTTATTGCAATTAAATTTAACCAGGACCGAACCCGGGAACGGGAGAGACGGAAATTCCCGAATTTACCACCTTCCCGGATCCTGGCTCTCAGCTCTGGGTTTTTTTTTTCGCGGTTTTCAACAAAATTCTCTGTGCCTCTTGACCTAAGTTACAATAATGCCTATCTATTAGTCGTAATTCTAATGAATTAAAAAAAAAAGTAAACGTGAATTCCCGAATTTATCATTTTTCTGGCCCGCCGGTCTTGGATCCGTCAAAGCACATTAATTCAACCTGGACCGAGACCGAGAGCGGGATGAGGAATTCTCGAACTTATCATGTTACTGTCCCGTTCCTGGATCCCGGCTTTCAACTCCCGGTTTATTTTTTCTCGCGATTTTTTTATAAAATTCCCCATTCCGCTCGGCCCAACTTACAATAAGGCCTTTTAGCCGTAATTTTAATCCTTTGGATTTGTGTCAGAGACCCCCGAATCGGGTACTGAAAAATTGTTTAAATTCCAACTCGGCAAAAAATGCATAATTTATTTAAAGAAGCTCATTTAGAGAAAAATGCATAACATCATAAAAATAACAATTTTGTTCTTTTTGAATATTTATTTCAGATGCCACCGCCGCCGGCAATGGAGAACCAAATAATTTTGAAATTCATCGAGAAAATGAAGAAGTATTAAAGGAGCTGGACGATGACATCATCACAGGCAATGATGATGAACATTATGCCAACAAAATTGAGGATAAGCCAAGAGGACAAAAAACGCCGCCGAAAAACAAATTCAAATTGAAGAAAGTAGGCTCACGAGCAGCATCTGCCGAAGAAAAAGCTGGAGCTGACTACCACGTAATACCGAAGTCCCTAAAATAAAAGCTCCAGGCGCAGGGTGTGTCTATTTCAGGGAGGCTCCATTTATGGAGGGGCTAGATTCAGGTGGGGGCTCTATTTAAAGAGGGGCTATATTTCGGAGCGGGGGGGGGGTCTATTTCATGGGGAGTCTACATCAGAGGGATTCTTTTTAGGCAATGCTCTATAAGGAGAAGCTCTATTTCGGGGGAAAGGGGCTCTATTTTAGGGATGCTCGGTAGCAGAAATTTCCCGGTACCCGCAACTCGATCTCGGTCCCGGTATTCGACCCCGGTACTCGGCATTTGACCCCGGTACCCGGGACTCGGTACTTTCAGTAAAAACGTCAAAAATCAGCTAAAAATTTTCTCAAATCACTCAAAAGGGGGTTTTTGGGGTCTACAAAACATTGTTAAATTTAAATTCTGGGCTTGGACCAAGAATTAAAATTTATGTTGGGCGATGGGTCTGGGAAAATTTTTGAAAAAGTAGTGATATTTAAGGCAAAAAAAAAAGTGAAACTGTTAGATTAAATAATGTTACTAGAGAGAGAGGTTCGAACCCAAGCCAGTTTTTTGAAAGAGAACTACCATTAGGCTACATTACAATAGAGGGAAACAAATAATGAAAAACTAAATATTTTAAATCATTTCTGCCATTTCAAATCGCTTCGATAATTAATTTGTTTTGAAAATTTTATGGGGAACCCAATTTTTTCTTTGACAACTAATAATTCCTGACCAAAACCCCATCATTAGGCGTGTAAAAAAGTACCGACACCCGGTACTCGGTTCCGGTACCGGTACCCAAAAAACCCGGTACTTTTACCGACTCGGTACTCGGTACTCGGTACTACCGAGCATCTCCACTCTATTTCGGGGGGGGGGGGGAGGAGGCTCTATTTCGAGGGGGGAGGGATTCTATTTGTGGGGGAGGGGCTCTATTCCAGGGGATTCCAGAAGACTCTATTCTAGGCTGTTTTAAGAGGTCTCTTTTTTTTTGGGGGGGGGGGGGGGGAATTTATTCTAGAAGCTAGTACTGTATTCAATTAAATAAACACCTAATTTTTTATGTGTCTTGAAGAATTTGGATGAAAAAATGGATGGCGATTTTTCAAAGAATTCTTCATCGCCTGTAGACAAATCAATTGGTGGTTATGATGACGGCATTTTGGCTGTGCCCGATTCGGCGGAATTTCCCCAAACATCGCGCGCCCTGTCGGAGGAGGACAATTAAGGAGAAATGATGAAATAATGAAAGCAAATTAAATTAGGGGCAAAAAGGGAGAAACGAGAGACCAAAAATATAAATACAAAAAATAAAAAAATAAATGACATAAAAATATATAATATGTATAATTCATAGTTTATGTAAAAAATTTATGCGTATTTTTAAAACTTAAATGAGTTTGAATTATTGACTAATTTAATTTAATGCCATCAAAATTCGTTTTGTCGTACGTAAAATATATCGATTGAAGTCGCGCGAATGAGAAAAAAATTGAAAATAAATGTTTAATATAAAAAAAATCTCAGAAATTGAGTGACAAAATTTCTATACGAATTTGTCAATAAAATCGAAATTTCATTTCGGGTCCATAAAAATGAAGTTAAGTTCCGACTCCGTCCCGTCTGTATGCCTCGATATGGCTTAATTACCGGTAAAAAAAATCCGGAACCGAGATTTCGAAAAGATTGCTACCGGCCAGCGTGCGGGGGGATCCCGTTGAAAATCCCTGGCCTGGTTTAGCCGCGGTCCATAAAAAAATATCGGAACCCCGGGGTGCGATCCAGGGAATATCCCGGCTTGAGTCCCGATCCCGCCGCTCACTAATCTGTGTGCCTCTCAATTCGGGCTGATCCCCACCCAGGGATGTGCCGAGCTGGACATTTTGCGTTTGCGATTAAATATGCGATTGCGATCATCGCCCAAAATGCGACTATTTGCGATTATGGGATTGCAATTAATGTGATTAGGCACATCCCTGATCCCTGCGATGTCCCCGACAAATTTGTCGTCTCCCTATCCCTGCGACAATTTTTTTTTGGTTTGCCCCCAAAGGGAAGGGGGCCTAGGAAAATTTGTTGAAAAAATGCGACTATTTGTGATTATGGGATTGCGATTAATGTGATTAGGCACAACCTTGGTCCCCACGATTCCCGACAAATTTGTAGCCCCCTAGCCCGACGCGGGCGACAATTTTTTTTTTTGCCCCCGAAGGGAAGGGGGCCTAGAAAAATTTTTTTGAAAAAAAAGTCAATAAAAGTGGTTCATTTCAATAGTGATACGTCACATCATTCAAATGTCACACACCCACCACATTATTACACACATACTAGATAGATAAAAAGCAAAGATTAACGACATTTGGTTGTGGGATGGTTGGCGGGCGGTGATGGCAGAAATTATTTATTTTTATTGCACCCCAAAATTATCGACTCATTTTATCGAGAACCATATTATTTTATTTTATGGTACATATGTATGAATGATTTGTCCATTTATCGATCGATATGGGTGCTAATCAACAAATCACTTTCAAAAAAATCGAAATAAAATTTTTGTTTTTTTTTGCATTTTAGCAAAAAAAAATTATTGAAAATTTTTTTTATTGACAAAATTCCCTACATTTATAAATTTGAATGCCTGGATCAGCACATAGCAAGGAATATAGCAGAGATTCGCCCGACATTGAGGTTAATAATATAGTGTCGGACAATACAATGCAATAATATATTGGAACCAATACAATATTAAATCGTTATTTATTTGTGTAAAAATTAAACAATACAAACCATGGATGGAACCGGAATCCGGGCCTTTTTGGGTCCGGAATTCCAGATTACGGAATTTTTTCGAAGGAGGTACTATCAGAGAAAATAAAAAATTTTTTCATAAATATGTGAAAATTTCTAGCGATTTTTCACTGTAAATTGTTCAGTCTAAAAAACGATCATTTTTTAGTACAATTTTTTGATAAAAATGCTTAAAAAAATCCTCCTCTCTAATTAATACGCCTAGGTATAAAGTTTTTTATTGGTGGTCTCTTTAAATTTACAAAAAAAAATTAACTGGTAATTATTGTTATTGACCATACATATATATTGTATTGGTTTATGAAGGACCAATTGAGCCCCCCGGGGTATATAAAAAAAATTATTTTTGAATTTAATTTATTTAGTCACTTTTGTCACTGAACCCGCGCACACAACACAATGCAACACTGAAACCAAGTGCAGAAACAAAGCTTGTAAAGCAGAAATGGAAGCGGAATGCGACAAATAAGCCGTCGTCGTCGTGTGGAGTAAAAAAAAAAGATTAAAATTTATCCTGTTTATTTAAATCCCTTATAATAGAGCCTCCCCCCCCCCCTTGAATGAACAGCCAGCCTCCCCTATATAATTAGGTAAGTCCGCTTTAATAGAGACCCCCACTTGAAGGATGGTTGAAAAATAAAGCCCCTCAAATAAGGGGGTTTTCAAAAATATGCCCCTCCCCTTGAATGAACAACCAACCTACTCCCTATAATTAGGTAAGTCCCCTGTAATAGAGCCCCCCCCCCCCCCTCCCCTCCGCCCCCTTGAAGGATGGTTGAAAATAAAGACCCTCGAATTTTCAAAAAAGTACCCCCTAAACAGCCAGCCTTACACATATTTATTTTCTAAACATCTTATAAATATTTGTTTTAGTCCCAAATTTAATAATTTAGACATGCTCGGATAATCGATATGAAAATGATTTTCGTGACATCAAACACACAACAATGTCCGAGCGCGGGGCCTTGCGCGAAGCAATGCGATGTAAATGAAATTTAATTAAAAAAATTTTGGACTTGATTGAGCACAGTGTGTCCATTCCGGGCAGGGTTGCCGTGGGATTACCCCAAACCCCTTACCCGGAACCCGGACTTTTTGACGACCCGAACTTTTTCGGACGACCCGACCCAAAACCTGACCTGATATTTTTCTCAACCCGCGGCAACCCTGATTCCGGGATGCCTTGTTAGAGATCGGGGAGCAATTCACAAAAATTTGGGGGCCAACGATGTCGAGGGCTTAGCACCGATATAAATATATAATAACAATTTAAAAATGATTTTAAATTTTATTTAGGCTTAAAATGTGCGGATGCCCCCTGTCAGAAGAGTTGTCCCACACAATTGGACATCAAATCCTTTATTACAAGCATCGCGAACAAAATAAGCATTACACACAGCCCAAATAGAGAAAAAATTAATGAAAATTTTTTGATTTTTAGAATTATTATGGTGCCGCTCGGCTAATCTTTTCGGACAACCCTTTGGGGTAAGGTTTTTCATTTGATAAATACGAATATGGGTTGTACCACAAAATGGATTGTCCCCAAAATGGATTGTCCCCAAAATGGATTGTCCCCAAAATGAATTGTCCCCAAAATTGTCTCCAAAATGGATTGTCCCCAAAATGGATTGTCCCAAAAATGGATTGTCCCCAAAATGGATTGTCCCCAAAATTGATTGTACCAAAAATGAATTGTCCCAAAAATGAATAAAAAATGGAGGGTCCCAAAATGAATTGTCCCAAAAATAATGGATTGTCCCTTAACTGTGAATTGTCCATGAGCGAATAATTTAGGCTTACTTGTGGGATGGTTTGTCCAACGTCGGACCTTTGTGTTGGCTCATGCAATTTGTATGCGACGGAAGAAGGTCCAATTAACATTGGTGGACTTCAACAATTTGCCACTGAGGTAAATTAATATTAAAATTTTTGTATCTGACACATTATTTCCTCTCATAAAGCCCCCGGGTCTTCTATTAGAGGGAAGGGCCTGAAATTGAGGGCAGCTGTAATTGGGACTGTAGTCCTAAAACTAAAGAGACTTTAGAGGGGAGGGAAAGGGCTTCAAACAGAGTGGGTTTCTATTAGAGGGAGGGGATTAGAATTTGGGGTTCCTTCTATTAGAGAAAATACTGTATAAAAATCAAAATGCCAAAATTGCCGTCCATTTAAAGTAAAAAATGAAAATATTTTTGATACAAATAAATGTAAAACTCAAAGGTGTTCATGAAAATGAATATTCGCCAAATTGTCAGCCATGAGATTGAACAGTGTCGAAACAATGCGCACCGTGAGCCGGTGGCACTATTTGGCTGTGGCCCTGCCAGCATTTCGTGTGCCACTTTTCTTGCGCGGCTCGGCTATACAAATGTTACCATTTATGAGAAAGAGCCATTTGTCGGCGGATTGAGGTGAAATATGCCAAAAAAAAAAGAATTTACGAATTTAAAAAGTTAAAATGACTAAAAAGGCATTAATCAATTATCGGATTGAAAGTATTTTATGGAGAAGCAATTTAAATGGCTAACTAATAAAGTAATTAATTAACTATCGGATTAGGTGAAATTTGCATAAAAAAATTCAGAAAACAAAGGACTAAATTAATACTTAATTATAAAACTAATCACTCTTTTTTTTGCTATTTAGTTCCTCTGAGATTCCTCAATTCCGTCTGCCGTACAATGTCGTCGATTTTGAAATTCAGTTGGCGAAAGACATTGGAGTAAAGGTAACAGCCGGACATAGTACATAATTAATGTATTTTTATTATCTTCTCTAGATAAAAACAATACTCCTTTTTAATTAAACCCCCATCCCTCTAATATAGCCCCCTCCCCTTTGGGGGCATTGAAAAATAATCCTCCCCCCCCCCCCCCTTTACCTAATAGAGCCACCTCCCCCGCAATAAAGCCAGCCCCATTTTGTGTGTGTTCAAATAGCGCACCCGGGGCACTATTTTAGGAAAAATAAAAATAAACTTTTTCGTGTTCGATCGTAACTGGCCGATCACCCTATCCCTCTAATCTCTAATAGATTCCCCGCCCCCTGGGGAGCGCTGAAAAATAAACTTTTCCTCCCCTTAATAAAGCCATCTCCTCTGCAATAAGCCCCATTTTGAGTGTGTTTAAATAGAGCCCCCGGGCACTATTTTAAGAAAAATAAATCTTTTGGTATTAGATCGTAACTGGCCGATCGCTGCATCGCAATGACCTGAGCTTGGACAAGCTGCGGAGCCAAGGCGTTAAAGCGGTGTTCATTGGTATTGGAATGCCAGAGCCAAAATTGGCACCAATGTTTGATGGTTTAAAGCCAACAAACGGCTTTTACACATCCAAAAATTTCTTACCATTGGTGGCTAAGGCGAGCAAAACAGGTGTCTTATTTATTTTCATTCGCCCATTTTTCCATAATTAATTGTTTTTTTTTAAATTAATTTTAAACATGTCAAGGAATGTGCAATTGCGCGAGGACTCAATTGCCCCGTTTGGCTGGACGTGTAATTGTGTTAGGTAATTTGAAAGGGGGAAAATTAGGGTTGCTCCCGGACTCTTAATACCGAATTTCCTCTAATAGCCGCCCCGAGGCGGCTAGCTATTTTTCGATACTTCTCGAGGGGGGGGGGGGCAATTATAGGGGGGAGGGATGGCAAATGGCGTGGGCGGCAAATAAGGAAATACGGTACCTGTTTGGCACCATTTCCCGATCCTGATTGGTCCTCGGCACGTCAGCGTTCCAGAGATCACCACCAATCGCTCTCTGATATTTGTTTCACTCAACCCCCATTTTTGCCGCCCCGAGAGAGGTCGGGCAGAAAACCGAAGAAAAAAAAGTCCATTATATAATAATAAATTTTATATAATGAATACACCAATATTATTGATTTTCTTGGAAAAATTGAATCGATTAACTCAAAAAATTGGCTTTAAAAGGTGCCGGCGACACGGCATTCGATTGTGCTACATCGGCACTTCGATGTGGCGCTCACAAAGTCACTGTTGTGTTCAGAAAGGTATGGCATATCAATTCAAAATTATTGGGCTCGTCGTCTCTCTATGTGTTGTCACCATTTTTGAAGCCTGAATTTTACAAATTTGGAATTAAAAAACCAATAGAAACCCACCTCCCTCCAATAGAGACCCCCCATTTGTTGAAGGTTGCAAAATAGAGCCCCCTCCCCCGGGGAAGTTTCAACAATAAATGCTTTCTCAGTGTCCTATTTCCACTCAGCATTACCTTGTTTCCTAGATCAGAATCAACCCCCGGGGATTGGGGCTTCATACTAGGGGGCAATGGAGGGACTACTATTGGAGGGAGATTTAGTTAGTAAGGGTGAGGACGGGGCTTTAATATAGGAATACAGTTTTATAAAATTTTGTTTTTAGGGTTTTACTTCAATACGTGCCGTTCCAGAAGAAGTGAGTCTTTTCTATAGACCGGACAGCCGGATTAGGATATTGACTAATTTATTGCTATTGAAATTTATTGATCCTTTGTCCGTTTTCATAAACCAATTAATTGACCAATTAATATACCAATTTATTGGTCTTATGTTTAATGATCATTGTCAATTAATTGAAGGGTAATCCAATTAATTGTAGGTATATTGATCAGTCAACTAATTGATCAATTAATTGACATTAAAATTATTACTGATCCTTCGTCTCTGTTTTCATAACCAATTAATTGGTCAATTTTTGACTCAATTAATAGTTAATTGGTTTATCGGTCATTTAACTGTTTGGTCACTTTTTGTATTTCCATTCATAATTCAAATACCCTAGATGGAAGCAGCGCGCGAAGAAAAATGCGAATTTATGCCGTTTATGTCGCCGCGTAAAGTCAATGTAAAAGACGGACGAATTGCATCAGTGTATGTATTTTTTTTGTTAATTACCGTAGTTCCTAAATCAAAGCCCCCGGGGGCTCTAATTTTATTTTCTCCAAAAAGGGTGGCTAAATTCAAGGGGAGACTATATTTTAATCCACCCCTCCCCCCCCCCCCCCCAAAAAAAAGGGGGGGGGGGCTTTTTTGATATAGCGACATGGGAATTTTGAAAAAATGGTGCCGAAAATTAATCGCAACCGTGATTATGACCCGTAATTGACCGGGATCTGGATTTTACTAAAAAATATGAGTGTTGATCTCGGCAAAATCTTGACGAGATTGGGAAAGCAAATTACGGTAGTACGATGCCAAAATAATTTAAAATTTTTGTAATTGCAAATACTTCAAATATTTAATTAATAAAATTTAAGTGAATTTGTCAAAATGGAACAGGAATTGGATGGCAAATGGGTGGAAGATGATGGCCAACTGTTAACATTGCGTGCTGATTGGTTGATAAGCGCATTTGGCTCTGATTTGATTGATGAAAATGGTTCGAAATTAATGCAATTTTTAATTAATTTAAATAAATGAAACACTTTTTTTTAGTAAAATCTGCCATCGCTGAATTAAAGCTAAATTCGCATGGATTGCCTTTAGTCAATTCAAACACACAACAAAGTTCATTGCCATGGGTGTTTTTGGGTGGCGATATTGGTGGCGTAGCAGAGGTTGGTGTATATGACGAGCCGGGATTTATCGGATCCCGGGATTTTTGGCGGAACGGTCTTAAATCGGCTAACCCGGTTGCTGGCCGGGATCTTGGAGAATCCGGTAGGTTATATGACGAGCCGGGATTTATCGGATCCCGGGTTTTTGGTGGGACGGCCTTAAACCGGCTAACTCGGTTGCTGACAGGGATCTGGGGTATCCGCCCGGCCTTCTTTTTTGAACACGGCCCGGGCACATATCCCGTCTTTTGGATTCAAGGATCCTGAGGCATTGCGCGGCATCGGATCCGTGGATTATCTATATGACGGATGGATATGGATAGATTCTTGAGAAATATTGCGGATATGAACCCAACCTGGATATATCCGAATACCGATTTTAAAATTTGAATTGGTCACCCTCAGCCTTGAATTAGGCATTTTCTTTAATTGGAAACTTATTTCTCTAAAATTTCAAAATTTAGACAACTGTTGAGTCGGTGAACGATGGCAAAACTGCTGCATGGCATATGCATCGCTATTTGCAAGCATTGCATGGTCAACACACTGACGATGTGCCAAAATTGCCGCTCTTCCACACACCCATCGATTATGTATTAAAAATATATTGAAAAATTGAAATTCATTTGACAAATTTTCTAAGGGGGTAGGAAACAAACAGGAAAAAAATTAATTTGTACGACCTAATTAAAATTAAATTTGTGGAAAATTTCGATTAAAACAAAGTATTCTTCGGCTTTTTTTGAAGCGTCTCTTGAGGATAGACCACCCCGTTGGGAGGAATGGGGGGGAGGGGTTCAAATAGAGGAAATACAATATTTAATAAAACAAAGCATTCTTCGGCTTTTCTTGGAAACGTCTTCTAAGGATAGGCCCCGTGGGGAGTAGTGAGGGGGGTATGGGGTTCAAATAGAGGAAATACAATATTTAAAAATGAAATTTAAAACAAAGCATTCTTCGGCTTTTCTTGGAAACGTCTTCTAAGGATAGACCAAGTTGGAAGGAGTAAGGGGGGGGGGGGTAGATTACGTGGGGGGGGTGGGTTTAAATAGAGGAAATACAGTATTTAAAATTAAAAATTTTTGAATTATTTTAATTTCACTAAATTAAATAAATTCAGGTTGATTTACATGTTCAGCTTTGCGGTCTGCGCTTTGAGCATCCCTTTGGGTTAGCATCCGCGCCACCGACCACCACTGGCGCAATGTGCCGACGAGCATTTGAAGAAGGCTGGGCTTTTGTGCTAACCAAAACTTTCGGCATGGACAAAGTTAGTTTTTGTCATTTCGAATATAAAATCGATATTTGAAATTAAATTTATTTTTTTGCCAGGATTTGGTGACAAATGTTTCGCCTCGAATTGTGCGCGGCACAACGAGTGGGCCAATCTATGGGCCCGGGCAAGGCTCATTTCTAAACATTGAGTTGATTTCGGAGAAAACTGCAGAAGTGATGATTAATTTTATTTTTAAAACTATTTTTGCGGGTTTACCTCATTCCCTATATTATAGCCCCGGGGGCTCTATTAAGTGCATTACGGAGATCCTATACGTTAGGGAAGAGGCCCTAATATAGGGTAGATCGTGACCGGGACTAGTTTCGGCTTTCTTACACGGGACTGTCACCGGTCTCGACTTTTCTACTGACTTCACTGGACCAACTCCGTGTCATTTATTTTACTACCCCTTTCTTTAAAAGGGGGCTCTATAAGAGGGGGTGACTTTAATACAGGAAATCAGTAAGCAGATGTATAAATTGTATTCAACTTTTCAGTATTGGTTTACTTGCGTGCGAGAATTGAAACGTGATTTTCCGCAAAAAATTGTAATTGCATCAATTATGGCGTCGCTTAATCAAGTAAAAATAGTGTACACCTTGGGGGGTAAAAACATTTTTTTTTAAATCCTCCATTTTTTAAGCCAGATTGGGAATTTTTGGCATCCCGTTCTGAAGAGGCTGGCGCTGATGCGCTGGAGCTGAATTTGTCGTGCCCCCATGGGATGGGTGAACGTGGCATGGGCCTTGCATGTGGCCAGGTAATTAATTTTTTCAAGAAATTCAAAAGTTAGGAAATTTTAAAATTCATTTTAAAGCATCCAGAAATGGTCAAACAAATTTCGGAGTGGGTACGTGCAGCAGTTAAGGTGAAAATGCTCTTTCAATCATTTATTCGTTTTTGTGCTATAACGGTTTTTATTTTTAAATGATTTTTTTCTTATTTTGGGGGCGTCTATTCTTGGTTTTTATTGGTTTTCACTGTTTTTTAACGACCAATAATCAAAACAATATTCTTGGGTTTTTTGTTGATTTTTCATCGATTTTCGCCAAAACAATTTTCTTGGTTTTTCATCAATTTTCACCGACCAATAATCAAAACAATATTCTTGGTTTTTGTTCATTTTTTCATCGGTTTTTAACAACCAAAATCAAAACAATAAATCTTCTTTTGTATTTTTGACTTTCTATTGTTTTGTCCATCTATTGTTTTTTCAAGTATGGACGCGCAATTTGCTTGGAATTCTACTTGGAATTAATTTAAAATTTTGCCATGGATATGCTTAATCTTTGAGCCGAACCGCTTACCAAATATTTTTTTTTTGCTAACCTTCATTTAGGTGTATTTGATAAAATTCCTTTTAAATAAGCCATTCAAATTCAAAACAAGAATTTTTATTTTTTATTACAAATGCTTGTTAATAGGGCTCGATAGAAATAATCTGCAAATGCTTATTCTTGGTGATTTTTAAAAATTTTTATTGCAAAATTGTTTAAAAAGGGAAAATTAATTTAAAAAATTTCCCATAGATACCATTCTTTGTCAAAATGACGCCCAATATTACGGATGTACGCGTTTTGGCACAAGCGGCAAAGGATGGCGGCGCGGATGGCGTGACGGCAACAAACACCGTCTCCGGGCTGATGGACCTGCGCGCAAATGGCAATGCATGGCCAAATGTTGGCCAAGCAAAATTGTATTAAAAAATCGAATAAAAAATATTATATTTAATATAAATGTATATTTAATTTTTAAATACCATATTCCTCTAAACAAGCAAATACTGAAACTTAATTGAGTCTTCACAAGCCTATGACCAAAAAAAAATTTCGTGGGGCAGGAGTGATTGGTCGAAAACTACCTATACCGACCAGTGATGCAACGGGTTGAAAAAAAGTCCGGGTTTGGGGTCGGGCCAGGCCCTATCCAGGGGGGGGGGGGGAATTCCCGCCCCCCCGAAATGGAAAAATTGGGAAAAACTTGCTTTTTCCCCAGCAAAAAGAAAACTTTTTTCAAAATTCCTCTCCCCCCCTGAAACCAAAATTTGAAAAATTTTTCGATTCCCACCACCCCGAAAATTTTTTCTGGATACGGGCTTGAATCGATTCCATGTAGTCTCCCGCAGCTGATTTGAATTTCAATAAAATCCACAATTTAAAAATAGACCCCCCGTGGCTTCTATTAGTGAAATACAGCCCTTTGGCTTAACGCTCATTCCAATGTTTAATTTTTTGTTCACAGAACTACATATGGTGGCATGTCTGGCTCCGCAATACGCCCAATTGCTTTGCGAGCAGTGTCCGCAATTGCCAACACTTTGCCGGGCTTCCCAATTTTGGCCACCGGTGGCATTGAAAGTGCCGAAACGGGGCTCCAATTTTTAAGTGCTGGTGCCACCGTATTGCAGGCAAATTTTGCGTGAAAAAAAAGAAGATTTTTGTTTGATCGAATTTCGTTTTTTTTTTCTTTATTTACTCTCAGTATGGTCGACGCAAAACTAGGAGGATAAAGCGTGAGATCAGGAATTTCCCACCTAAAATCAGGATCGTTGATGGGGATGCAAAAACGCAACCACCTATGACTAACCGGGACTTTGCGGCAAAAATTTCTTGAAAAAAATTCCTATCCGGATTTTAAAAATATGATAATTGGGCCAAAATTTGCAATTGGGCAATGTTTTTCATACACCTAGGTCTGTTCTGCCGTACAAAACCAGGACTTCACAGTTGTGCAAGATTATGTGTCAGGTGGGCACATTTATCGGGACGGCTACCCAATTTGACAAAATTATATGATACCGTATTTTCTATTTTAAAGCCCCAGGGGCTCTATTGTACAAGCCACCTCGAAAGGGGTTTTATTACAGGGAGGCTCAAGCGGGAGACTTTTTCTGCCCCTTTTAACAGTGGGGCTTTATTAGAAGGGGGGGGGTTAAATAGAGGGGTAGGCTTTAATGTAGGAAAACGGCATATTAATTTATACAATATTTCTAATATTAATATACACTAATGAGAGAGGCATCGGATAATATAGGAATCCATCCTGCTCTTCTTCCTAAAATAGTGCCCCCCCCCCTCATTGAGGTTGGTTGAAAAATATAAGCCATTGGCGTTCTGTTTTTGGAATTACAGATATACTGTATTTGTTTGCAGGTCTTCGTGCGCTTCTGTATTTGAACGGCATTCGTTCACTGTCGGATTGGGATGGACAAAGTCCTCCGGTGGAAAAGCATCAGAAGGGCAAACCAATATTGGCACAACAAGCAGTTAAGCAATGATCACTATTGCTTAACTATTAATTCAGTCTTTGGATGTTTAAACAATTATTTAGGGAATTATACCCAATTATTTCACTTTTTGAGTCCTGGGTTTTTCCGAATTCCATTTTTTTTGTTGAAAAATATAGGTGAGTTAAGGTCAAACGATAGAGGTTCAATTCCCTTAAATCCAGGTCTCGGTGAGTCCTGAAATCTCGGTCTCGGTTAATCCCGTTCTCGGTTATTCTCTGTCTCGGTTTTAATTCGAAAATCGGTCTCGATTAATCTGGTTCTCGGTTATTCGTTGACCTCGATTTAATCCAATAAATCTGGTCTCGGTTAATCCGGTTCTCGATTATTCACTGATCTTGGTTTTAACCCAATAAATCTTCTGGTCTCGGTTAATCCCAGAATTCAAATCCATTTTTTTAAATTCAGAATTTTTCCACATTTTCTTATTTTGAAATTTTTTATTTCTCAGCACCTTCCTCCCATTGGCTTCTTCCGCGAACAGCGCTACCAATTGGAGAAGAAAATGCTCGCCCAAAACAATGTGCTTACCGAAAACAATTTGTTTGCAAAACGGCCTGGTAACGAGCCCGAACAGGTTCCACAATTGAAGGTAAATTTGGAAGGGTTTATGTGTTTTAATAAATTGAAATAAAATAAGTGGCATTTAAAAGTAAGGTAAGTATTCTTTCGGTTAAAAAACCGAAAGCGAAAAAGACCAGAAAATTCAAAAATCTCGGACGGTTTTTTTCGGGCAAAAATCGAAAATCGAAAAAAATCGACTGGACCGATCTCTAATAATTTCTTTTTGTTTAATAATAGGATGTGATCGGAAAGGCACTCAATAAAATTGGCGCCTACGGAGATATGGACAATTCGGATCAGGTAAATGATCAATCCTCACTTTAAAGTCCTCCGGATATTCGCAATTTTCCCCCGGTGATTTAGACCAATTTTCCGAAAATTCTTCGACACCATTTTTTACAAAAGATCTTTTTTTTCGGCAACCGATTTTCAACATATTTTTTGCAGGTGGTTGCGGTTATTGACGATGACTTATGCATAAATTGCGGAAAATGGTGCCATTTAAATTTAATAAAATTTTGAAAATGATTTTTTCAACATTTTGCGAACCTTTTATTTTTAGTTATATGACATGCAATGATTCGGGTTATCAGGCAATTGAATTTGACAACGAAACGCATATAGCACGTGTTAATGAAGAGAATTGTACGGGCTGCACACTGTGCCACAGTGTTTGCCCAATTCCGAGTAAGCATCGCCGCGCGTTTTTGAATTAATAACGCCTCATATTAGAACCCCCGGGGCTCAATGGGGGGGAGGTACAATTTGTGGGGGGGGGGGGGCGTGGATTTATTTTCAAACCCTCCTTAAATAGGTGACTACTGTATTAGAGGGGGCTTTAGTTTTTAAGTTTTTACCACACCTGCTCAAGAGTGGTGGGGGAGGGCAAGCCCGTAACCAGAAAAAAATTTTGGGGGGGGTTGAAATTTTCCCAAATTTTTGGTTTCGGGGGAGGGGCATTGGGAATTTTCTTCCTTTTGCTGGGAAAAAAAGCAGATTTTTTCCATTTCGGGGGGGGGGGGGGGTTGTTAAATATGGGAAACATGGAATTTTGTTTAAAATTTTAAGATTGCATCAAAATGGTGCCAAAAACGATACCGCACAAAATAAATCGTGGCATTATGCCGCGCCAAGCAAATGAAAAGGCACAACAACAACCCTTGGGTGCAGCGGATGTTACAGTACAGAATGCCAATGGTTACATTAAATTGGCGATTAATTGAAAATACAACAACTACTTATAGACACGATCCAAATATTATCTACCCTCCTACCTACCGTAATTCCTAAAATAAAGCCTTCGGGGGCTCTAATTTTCAACCCTCCTTAAGGGGGGATTTAATTCAGGGGGGGGCTCTATATTTAAACCCCTCTCAAAAGGGTGCTCTTTATTTCAGGGGAGGCTTTAATTTAGGAATTACGGTATATTTGTATATTATGAATCTTGATTTGATTCCGCACATTTTGATTTTTATTTTTGAAAGAGAAATATTACAAGAAGAAAAAATTAAATTAAAAAAATCTTCTGAAATGCTTTTTCCTGAAATTTACTGCCTGAAATTACCTCTTGGAACTACCGCATGAAATTATCGCCTGAAATTCAAATTTTACTTCCTAAAATTCTCAATGTTCGGAACTGCTAGACCTCTCTCCCCTCCTCCATCCATAAAAAATATCGTGGTTGGCCGATGGACAAAAAGTGCAATAATCAAACATTTGACAAATTCATATGATTTTTTTAAGTAAAAAATCATTAAATTTATAAAAATATATTGCCATCATTTAATAAAATTATATTATATATTAATAAAAACTAAAATTTATAACACATACTAACTTTAACTAGCTCAAAAAATTAAAATATTTTTTGATTAATCAAGTTAATATGCTATTACCGCCAATATTTAATTATTTAATATTTTCTTTAGTATTTAGGATAAATACACATTATTCCAATTTATTGATAAAAAATCATATGAATTTGTCAAATGTTTGATTATTGCACTTTTTGTCCATCGCCCCGATTTGCACTTTTTGTCCCATGACATAGCACCGAAAAATATATTTATTGAAGATCTGAAAGGGAATAAAAAAGCAGGATAGGTAGGTGTTGTAACTTTTCATGTGTACAACCTTTCAAGCTGTACAAACCAATCTCAATGTGAACCAGGGATGGGACGACCGGATCAGGGCTGCACGAAAACCCAAAAAAAAAAAAAATTTTCGTACACGAAAACGGAAGAAAAATCACACTTTGTAACGAAACATGAAAACGAAACGAAAAAATTTTGTGGACGAAAACGAAACACGAAACTCAAAAAGTGACAAAAAAAGGGGAAGAAACAAAATTTGTGCAGCCCTGGACCGGATGCCAAAAATGGAAGTTCCGAATCCCGAACTGCACAAAAATGTCCGGAATTCCGAACTATCCGGTTTTTTCAATCAAAAAAAAACAATCATTTTAATTTTTTCAAATTTTGCCTCACTTTATAAATTTCAGTCCAAAATTGCTTAAATTATCGCACATTTTTTATTGACTTTAACATTCTCTGCCGGTGGTACCATTAAAAATTTGCGCGAATTAGTACGGAATTACATTAAAAGTCTGGGCGCCTCACTGATGTGAACCCTCGGAATTTGAGAATTTGAAATTTCTGATTAAAAAACCATCGCAATTTAAAAAACCCTCGAGAAAATTGATTTTTGTTTCAAAAAAAAAAAAATTTTCCGTCATATTGTGTCCTGATATTCCCCGCTTTGTAAGCTGCTTTTTTGTGTGGACGTCTCCGCGTGGTCGTCGTCACCGATCGCTTGCTTCTCACAAATGCTCGGCTCACGCAGACTTGGCCGTCGCGCTCTTGCTGAGCACATCCATTTGGATTGGGTCGGTAGCGCAAGAAAAATATTGCCGCCTGACAATTTGATTAGGTAATTAATTACTCGAATATATTTAGAGTCAGCCCTCCTCCTCTAATAGAGCCTCGACCCTTGCCTAACATTTAATTAATCGAAGAGCCAGCCTTCCCTCTAATAGAGCGCCCCCCCCACCTTTGAGAGAATTTAACTGATTTTTGGATCGATTTACAACAAAGTTTTATTCAACAATTAAAGAGCAAATTATCGTATTTCCGGAAATAAAGCCAACATAGGCTCTGTTTTTTCAACCCCCCCCCCTCCCCCCTCAAAAGGGGGCTCCATTTTCGGGGGGAGAAGGGCTTTATATTTCATCCCACTTCCATAGGGGGCCGGGGGGGCTCCATTTTTTGGGCGGAGGGGTGAGGGGCGGGTGCTCTACTTCGGGGGGAGGGGGGTGGGTCTTTATTTTCGAAAGTACGGTAATTAGTCCATTTAATATGCCTTCATATTTGTTTGAAATTTGGGTGAGGTGTGTCGAAAAATAGAGCCCCCCAGCAGGCGGGGGGGGGGGGAGTCTAATAATAGGAAATATTTATTTGACTTTGTCAAATTTTTTATTTTTTTTAAAGATTTCATTGCCTTTATTTGCTGTTGTTGAAGGCGGCTCTTCATCTTGGAACCACCATGAACGTGTTTTGAAGCGCAGTGTCCTGGACATTGCTGCAAATCCAAAATTGTGTGCAGCAAACACGCACACAACATATCTTAAAGCATTTAGATATTTTGAATTTTTTAAAAATGAATTTTCATTATTAGCGGTCAATTTTCGAACCATAACTTAAAATTGCTACTTTTTTAAGGCCTATATTTTCGTTTTTTGAGACAAAAAGCCAGACCGTAAACGGACCGAAGCCAAAAGCTGGACCAACCGGTTTAGAACTATTTTGCCAACCCTATAATCTGAATCTAAAGATTTGTTAGCCGTTTTTTTGGACAAATTATTCCAGCAAAATTATCAAACTTTTCACTAGTATATCCATCGGCATGCCCTGCCCTTAAAGTCCTACGGGTTGAAAATTCAGGATCAAATGTCTTCCAGCCCCTCGTTTTTGTGCCAAGTTCCCAGCGGTTGCCCCAATTTCAATTTTTAAAATTACGATTTATTGCCTTGTGTCAGGATTCAGATCAGTGAGCGTAAATCGCTTGCTCTTCCCAATTTCGTAACGTCGCCAATATTGAAATTGTGGCGCCGGCTCTTGGGCAAACAGAAGAAAATATTGCTAAAATAATTGTGAGCGCTTAATAATTTTTGTTAATATTTTATATGTTCGTGCTAGCATGATCCCCTAAACTTGGGGCAAAATAATGTCGAAAATTGCCGGGGATGGATGAAGAGGCACCCCAAAAATGCCATGGACAGTCTCGTGTCAAAAGAAAAATGCCGGGTCGGTTGAAAAGGCGCCCAAAAATATCAGGGATCCGGAGAAAAATCGAACAAAATGGCAGTGATTGATCAGCAACAGGCTCAGGTCAAGAGGCGCCTAAAATGTCAGGGACCGGTTGAAGGAATGCCCGAAAATGCCGGGAATCAGGATCGGTTGAAAAGGCACCCAAAAAGATCAGAGATCGGGCCAAGAGGTGCCCAAAAATTTCTGGAATCGGGATCGAGTCAAGATGCGCCCAAAAATGTCGGGAATCGGGATAAGTCAAGATGCGCCCCAAAATAACATGGATCATGTTAAAAAGTGCCCAAAAATGTCGGGAATCGGGATAAGTCAAGATGCGCCCCAAAATAACATGGATCATGTTAAAAAGCGCCTAAAAATGTTCGGGATCAACGAACAAAACTACTCAATTATCAAATACTTCAGGGCCATGGTTTTTCTTTGGAGTAGTCCATGTGATTGTCGCTGTCACTGAGCTTACAGCACACAGTTCAAGAAGCTGAGGTACAGTGCATGGCTCTGAAAATCATTTTATTACTGTAATTCTTAAAATAGAGCCCCCCCTGATGTAGAGCCCCCCCTTTGGTTGGAGGAGGGTTGCAAAATAGAGCCACCGGGAGCTTTATTTTAGGAATTACGATAATTTACCTGTGTATTCTTGACATCGCGCAGGCCTTGAGGTCCCATTATTGGTCGAAATTCGAACATTAAACTCGTACAAAGTGAATGACCTAAAACAATCGAAAAGTTCAATTCCATCTCAGCCGGCATTTCGACAAATCAATTTGGGGCTTCATATTCTAGAGTTTCCCCTTTATAAAGCTTATTTTAAAATTAAATTTTCAAAAATTAAAAAATCAAAAATTTGCTTAAATGTTTAAATTTGGTCTTTTAATACCTATGGATATTATTAATTAAAATATTAATATTTCGTATAATTTCCTACTTTAAGCCATGGATTACATAACGATTTTGTCGGATATAGTCAATCACCTAAAATGGGATATATATTCTTTTTGATTTAATTTTAATATATAATTTTTCTTACTTTTAGCGTGTTTAATTTTTGTGGTGTTCTCGGCTTTATGGCCAATGTGTACCAAAATTTTTGACCATCCAATAAAATGTGTAGCGGCGGCTCCCATTTGAGTGTGACGGAATCGGCAGTGACATGGAATGCGGCAATGCCACGAGGCGGTGGCAAAACTGGTGGTTGAAAAATGCAAAAATAAATGATACCATCCTCGAATAAAAGCCCACCCTGCAATTGAAGCACCCCTATAATTGAAGCTCCCCCCCCCCCCAAAGTCAGTCATAGTGAAAAACGATTCAGGCGATAAAGATACACCTAGGTATATATCAGATTTAAAAAATTACCCTGATTTAAATCAGGGTATTCAATTTTAAATCCAATTCAAATCAAAGACATTTCGAATTTGTGCTTTGTCACGCGAATTAATTGACCAACAAATCAATTAAATGAGTTAATGGATTGATCAATTAACTTGTTGAAGAAAATAGATGAAGGACCAACAATATAAATATGAATAAATGACCAATTAATTGGTTGATCAATTTCTGTTCATTTATTGTTACTAATCAATAATTGATTGACTTGGACCAGTTAATTGGTTAATTATATATACGTTATATCAGCTAGGGGGTTTCGTTGCTAAAACCGATTTTAGCTTACCGGGGGCCCGAAGGGCCCCGAAACCGGTGGAAGGGTT
>JAKKIK010000348.1:0-34303 GCA_024500135.1 Heterodera carotae
GCATATTAATCTTTATTTATTTCGAAGGGGGACACTTACAGGCGATCACAGATCCTAAGGATAAAGCCAATTAAACTAATTTGACGTTTACCGTATTTCCTCTATTTGAAGTCCCGGGCCTTATATTTTCAATCCTCGTCTAAGGGGGCCTTCAAATGAAAGGGGGCCTCAAATGGAAGAGGGCCTTCAAATGGAAGGGGTCCTTCAAATAGAGGGGGCCTCTCATTTTCCGATCAACAAAAAATTCTTACTAAAAAACAGGGTTTTTTTGGAAGTCAGAATTTGGGGTTGCCTTTAAATCTGTTGCCATTGCCAACAACGTAATTTACTTTCAAATAGAGGAAATACGGTAATTAACTGCTATTTCAAGAAATATTTAATTTTAAAAAATCGTACTGATGTGGCCTGGTCTCTCGTTGTCAATATTTGCATTTTTCGCGAAGCGCCCATTTTTGCATTTTTCGCGAATTATCCATTTTTGCACTTTTCGCGAAGTGCCCTTTTTTGCACTTTACCCATTTTTGCACTTTTCGCGAAGTGCCCTTTTTGCACTTTTCGCGAAATGACCTAGCACCGTCAGGTTTAATGTTCTGATGGCGAAATGCTTTCTATAATTAAATGAATTCTATTTTAATAACCATATAATTACATTATTAATATTATTTTAATGTGTTTATTTTAAGAATTAAAGCATATTTATTTATTGGTTTACTGTATTTTCATGTCACATTAAAAATTAAAAGTCAATGCAAAGTAAAACCGAATAAAAATTACATCCTTATGCTGGTCCTGCATTTCGTAAAAAAGACGTACATTTTGGTTAAATTTATTTTCAATTTCTTATTTGGTATTAGCTTACAGTAAGAATTTGTAAAATAAAACAATTTGTTGTTATTTTTAATTTATTTTTTTTTTGCAATTAATTATTTTATTAAAAATCCTAACTGCCTCACGCTTCAATGTTTGCCAATGATGTTTAATCTCTATTTGAGAATGTTTGGCAAATTGAAGTTTTATAATCATAAAATGTTGTTTTTATTCAATAACTAACTATCATCGTTTTTATTTCAAGAACTACTTTATATTAATTGTTTATATATATTTTTTCTTACATGTAAAATTTTTTATAATATTGTAAATTGTTTTAAGTGCATATATTTGTAAGCAATTTCTGTTATTAGAATTCTTAAATGAAAACACATTAATAAAGATTTGTTAACTTCAAATTTACTTGATTTTTCATCATCATGCAATCTACATAATGATACGCACACAACATGGGATAATAATTGTTTGGGTTCGTCTCGAATTGCTTGTTTTCATATTAATTTATGACTCACTTCCTTTGGTTAGTTATCAGTTTCCATTGTTATTTGGACTTTTATAGATTCTTTTATTGGGGACTGTTTGTCTACTTAGAACTTTATTAAAACACATATAAAGAATTAAGAAAAATTAAAGGTATTTTTATTTTTCTTAACGTAACAATTTGTATTTAATTTAATGTCTTTATTTTTAATTTTTAAGTGTTTTATTTTGTTTATTGCTTTGTATTGAAACTGACTTTTGTAATCAACGATGTTTGCTGCTAGTTGTACAAAGATATTCGTCCAATGCCACAAATGAGAGATATTTATTAAATGCCCCATTCGTAGAGCAGTACATAGATTTAAAAAAGATATAGTTTAAAAATATGTATTATAAAGCTTTAAGCATGCCCGTAACAAAAAGATGCTTTTAACTCAAATTATTATTTTTTATTCTTAGCTCTCTAAATATTTTTTTACAACAAATGAATAAAATTCTCTGTAAACTATAAGTGCATTCTAACTGAGTACTATTGGAATATCAAATTATTGCTTTTAATTGTATATGTATAAAATCCAGTTTTCGCTATTTGGTTTATACGAGTTACAATTTATTGACATGATTTTGTTTAGGTTTTAATTTCAACGTACAAAGAATTGTCATACATTTTGTTTCTTCGAATCGGGGTGTGAAAATTTAGTTTCATTCAATCACATAATTGCATGACTAAGAAAATTGTAAAATATTAAGGATAAAAATTAAATGTCCTTTAAATTGTTTTTGAAAGAATAAATGGATGATCGCCAGAAAGGATTTACATTTCAGTTCAATCAAATCTTTAATTTTTTATTATTCATTGACGACAGTCCATGCTTTGCCATTTCGAGTGTTTAACGACTCTCCAAAATGGCTTTCATCGTCGTTCGTAACACCTCTTATTTGGCGACTGTTGTGAGAGTCAAGCTTTTATTGTTATTTATATCTTCTGTTTTGGTGAATCATTTTCATTCCATCACTGTTTACTATAGAAAATATATAGATAATTCTTTTTTTTTCTATTTTAATATTCTCCAAAGTTTTACTTTAATTCATACAATTTTGTGCTTAATTCGCGCAAATATTCCACTTCCTTACATTAATGTTATGTAATTTTCATAAAGCACGTTGTCTAAATATTTTTTCTTTATTATACTCAAATTTTTTAGTTTTTTTATTTATATGTTGCACTCGATTTGAACTATCAAGTTTTTTATAATTATTATGTTTATGAGAATTCATTTACTATATATTTATTCGTTTCTTTACATATTGATGTACAGTTTTATTAATATATTGGTTTGGGTGTTAAATGCTAATACTTTAAATTTATAAACTTATAACAAAGAAAGACAGATAAAAAGTTCTTTGGAAGTTTAGCAAAATTTATACAGTGCTGTATATTTTTATTTGACTATTTTAACTTCTGTTTTTTAATTAATCTCTTTATTTTAAATATTGAGATTTATATTATAATTTCCTCCTCAGCAACATTTTTTAAACAAAGAATTTTTGTAAACGCGAAAATTATTTATTAATGATTGAATTTTTAGTAAGTGTGTATAATTATTATTAAAAAAGATATGTCTTTTATAACATGGTCAAGAATATAATTTTTGTATTTGAGTAATTTGCAATTTGATACTTTTAAATGTTTTGATGTTTTTTCAACTAATCATATTGTCTTAGTGTTAACTTTTTCATTAAAAAATAAATCATTGAATAAAAATAACTAAGTCACACAGACTTTATTGATACATTAATTTTCAATTATTCAATAAATAACATCGAAAAATAATATGATGATGGCTGTCTTTAACATGTTTTCTTCTTTGCATCCATTTCATACATAAAAAACGAAATCTTTTTATTTTTTAATTATACACTAAGAGTTATGCATAGTATAAAGAATTTATTTTTTTTTAAATAACGTTTTATAAGTAGTTTTTATAAATAACGTTCCACTGCATTCGCAGAAGTATGGAAGACAAAAAAAAAATTTTTAATCGATAATTTCGCCAAAAATACTTACGTACGAACTCCCTAACCCTGCCTACTCTGATTTGACACCGACCTGTGATAGGTACAAGCCTATCTTTTTGTCGACACTTTTTGATTGCTTTTTATTTTAATTAATAAATTTTGCTTTCGCCCAATGCCCAGCAAAATAATTTTACTTTTTATCTTATTCTCTCGTTTGAGTTCATCTCTCCCATCATGGCCAATACTTAAGTCGACAAAGAAACTGCGGAAGGCGAAAACGAGTTTTTAATGCAAATTTTAACTGCTTCTCTAGCGAGTGCTTTCAAGAAAGCACTTTAAAATGATAAGAAGATAAAAAATTTTATTTTTTTACATTCATTTTATTTTAACATTTTTATAGTTTTATAACCTGAATGAATGGTTACATTTATTTTGCACAAGTTTTAAATACTTCCTTGAACATTAGTAATTTATTTTATGAATTTAAAGTCCCTTTTTTGTAATACTTATATCTTGGGTTTATGATAGTAAAAATATTTGTCTGTTATTCGAAAATTCTGAGTTTAAATTAATAATTTTTTTTCTTAATTTTGTGCAGTAACCCGAGGCAATAGTAGAAGATGAAGATAATGAAAAAACATTTTGTAGGAAATTGTTTGAAACAAGTTCTTTTATTTGGTCAAGAATATGTTGCTTTGTTATATTTCTCGGTTATGATTTAGAATTAATGATCATTTTTTAACAAATTAAAATTATTTTTGTGAAAATGGATATTTTTGCTCTATTGTCAAAAATGTCGAGTTTCTGTATATTTGATTTGTGACTGCAGCTTTTAACTTTATCTTAGAGCAAATGACATCAAATTAAAAAAATATATTTTTGTTCAAATTTTTTATTTAACAAAATATCGAGGTCACATAATATAGTTATATCATATTATGTGAGGTTTTATTATAATAAAATTTAAAACAGGTTTCAAACTAATAGAACACTGCGCTAGAACTAATAAAAATTCATTTTTCAACTCTATTTAACTAATATGATCTAAATAAAAATGGAAAAGGTATATATATTACTTTATAATTTTTAAGATATTAATTTTAATCCCATCAGGTTAAATTTATCATTTAAAATACAAATACAACAAAATAGTTTGAAAACAAATGATGAAAAAATCGATGATACCAAAAATCATAAATGAATATCTTAATTAGTGAAATAATCGTCGATACTTAACTCATAAATTATTAAATAAATTTCCGTACAATAGCTAAAGTCTATATTAAAACTATTAAATCAAAGCTATTCATACAAAGCCATGACGCATTTAATAATATTAATCCTTATCATTAAAAATAAATTTAAGTCATGGAAATGCACAAATGATTCGAATTCAGAATATTTCAAAAAAGTTGTGCATGTTACATGAGTCTGTGAAAGGGAAGAGAGCAACAATTACGGTATTACCTTTGTATAAAATTTCTATGTAAATTTAAATTAATTTTTTTTAATATAGACATGCTTAACACAAAATACTATGTAAAAGTTTGACTTCATACGATTTTATTCCAAAATAAAATTACAATTACTTTTTACATAAAACTTGAAAAACAAATTTAAAAAAAACTTAACTAAAATATTTGCAATCCACCAATCTTACAAATAACTATTTCGGTTTTAATGTTCTGTCTGTTCTTAATATCACACAAACGTTTAGTTAGTTCATAATGCAAAATCAACAAACCGAAATTTTTTAACTAAGTCACTTATTTTTCTTGGAATAAAAATATTACAAAAAAACAATAAAGGAAAAAACGAAAATTTTTGAAACAACTTTAATTACGCATTTGGAGTATTTTGTTGGCTAGTGTTCAAGAATAAGTTCATGCAGCAATAAAAACAACTGACAATTCAAAAAATAAACCAAGTTATAACAAAATACTAACAAATATTAAAAAAGAACAAATAAACTAGAAGATTGTGTCGAATCAATTAACATAGAACATGACTTGGTCGGACATAGAAAAATATGAAAATAAATGTAAAACAATATATTATTTTGTTTCACTGAAATCTGCTCCGAGTGATTTTTAAAGCATTATATTAAAAACATATAAAGGAAAACGTACAATTGACCTAAAATGTGTTCCGCTCAAACAAACTTGGCAGTGCCTTAGCCCAATGCATATGGAAAAAAAGAATAAAATTTCTTTCAAAAAATTAATAAAAGAATTTGGCTTCAAAAATAAACAATAATAACCAAAAACAAATACACAGCGCCTGTAAATCAAAAAAAATGTGATGAAAGCTCGGAAAACATGAAACGATTAATTGCAACTATTTCAATAAAGCAAATTGCAGAAAAAAAAATTAAATTCGCATAAATGATTATAACTCAAAGCACATCTGCTCAATTGATGATATGACATTAAAGAATTAATCAATAAAAATTAAAAATGACATATGGTTCGGCTAGTTATCCCAAATGTTATCTATCGTGACTTAAAAATAAAATTATTGAACTAAAACAACAAAAATATTCGAAACAATTTACAAATTTATTTTTTCTAAAAAATAGGTTAATTAGTATTAAAATTAAGACGACCATATCACCAACTTCGAAACCAAGTTTCGCCTACTTCGCACGATTTGTTTGATGAAATAAACGCTTTATTCTATGAAACTGCGCATTAAACTCTTTAGAGCTTTAATATTTAAAGACTTGTTTGTGTAAAAAAAGTTATTTTTTATTTTCAATAATAATAAATTAATTAAATTTTTAAAGGTATTATAGCTTATGCATAACAACTCGCCGAGTAAGACATTCTGAAGAGCATGAGAACCTCTGGACCATCCATCACCTAGATTATCATGGAGAGGTCAGAGCAAGTTTTTTTAGTCGAAAGAATTAAAAATAAATTGCATTTTTTGGCTTTCTCAAAAAATTTTCATTTGTTATTTTATAATAAAATTTTATTGCTTAGATAACGAAGCAAATCATAATATGAGCATATAATCAATATTAGCATTGGAAAACAACCAAAGACTTAGAACAAGGAGTTTGAAAAATAATTTATAAAAACAAACTTTAAGATTTAATATGTATAATTCGATTTTAGAAATTTTATGTGAAAGTTAAAAACGTAGAATAATTAATTTTGAATTTTGTGAAATATTTAATAGTCAACTATGTAGTGAATAAATAAAATACATTGTTAAAAATTAGAATAAATAAAAAATCCTCCATAAATTAATTTATAGTTAAACAAATATTCCATAAAATGCCTCAGACTTATAAAATTAAAATAAACTATAAAATTTTATAAATCTTGATACAAAAAAAAATTGCTGGCTTATTCAAAGATTCTGGCAAGGTTTTTGCCAAGAAAAAATTGCTTAGTCTGCATATTGTAAAGGAGCATACATAGTAGCCTCAGTAGGAATTTAAACTTAAAAAAGTGTTTTTATTTACAAAGAAAAGTATATTTAATTTTTTTTAATTAACGCAAAAAAGCTTTGAATATGACGAAGGCATTAAAAAAACATTAATGACAATAATAAATAATACCAAATTGCGAAATTTTCTAGACCGAAAAAAACATAAACTAAGAAAATAAAATGTATAAATCACTTAAATCTAATCCTTGAAAAATAAGTAGTTAAGTAAAATTAAATTACATATACCCAATAAAAAGTGGAATTCAAACAGTAAAGTTGCGAGCACCAATATGTCCCGCCGGGATCACAACGGTTCCAAAAATCTGTCTTCCACAATGGGAATAAATCAGAGAAAATATAAATAATCCTTCGAATAATTTACCTAAAGCTAATTAATAATAAGACAAACTAGCTGACTGCGTCGACTACGTGCTTAAGCTGCTGTCTCTAGTGCGCTTCGCGCTATTTGAATTATTAGAAATATTTCAAATATTTGAAATAATTGAAAAACTGAGGCCTAGGCTGAGGCCTAAAGTTCAGCACGCCTTTATTCGGTTGGCGCGCTTTCGCTCGATCGGTAAGCCATTTACTTGGTCGGCACGCTTTTCCGTGGCCGGCTCGCACTGAAAAATAGTGGAATCTGCCACCTTATTTAGGGGCTTTGCAAAATTTACAATTTTTGCTAAATTTGCAAATTTTGCAAAATTTGCAAAGATCTTCTCTCGGTCGGTACGCTTTTCCTTGGTCGGCACGCGTCTTCACTCAGTCGGATCATGATGTTAAATGATAAAAATTAATCTGAAGATTTAGTGATACTATGGTTTTTTCGTTCGATCAATGCCACTATATTTTATACAAAACTAATAATAAATAAATAAATCTAATAAACACAGACTAATTTTAATTTAAGTATAACATCAATTTACAAATTATATAATAGTATTCTTTTGCATAACAAGAAATTTAGGATATATTTTCTAAATCTTTTGATCTGCTTGCTGAAATAGTATTTGTTCGGTGTAAATTCAACGGTATAAATTAATGTCGCTCTTGAATTTTTTAAATGCGAATGTGAAACAAATTTTGAGAACATTCATGAAAGATACGGCATTTAAGTACAGTCTTAATTTTCTACATGGGCTACTCGAAAGTGTATCAAAATATAAGAAAAATAAGAATAATTTACTATAATTTAAAGATTTTAATCAAGTTCGCCACTGTTATAATTAACTATTTACAAAATTAAACGTATTTAATTATTGTATGTGTATAAATAATATGGAAAAAATTAAAATCAAGAACTGTGAATAAATTAAAACTGAAACATGTATTAATTAGAAATAGTTTTACAGCAACATATGTTTGAACTCTTATTAAAATTAAAAAGTTAATTCAAGAATAAGTAAATCACAATAATTATAAACTAATTAATGTATTAAAAATTCACGTAATTCTGAATTAATAATGATTATAGTGATAACAGAGCAAATTAAATAGATAAATAAAACCGACAAGACTAAATTATAGGAAACATCTTTTCTATAAATGAGAAGAGAAAAAAAAACAAAAAAAAATAACTATTAGACAAAAACGTTTGCTTAAATTTTCAATAATTACTTATAAATATGCCAATTAATTGATGACTAATAGGCAAACCAATAATAAAAACAAACATATATAGATTGGATATTAAAAAAACTAACAAATTATTGGTCGAGCAAATTAATTTTTAAAAATTATTAAAAACCTAACTACTAAGTAAAAGGAAAGCTTTAAAAATGCGAAATAAATAATTAAGAAATAAATTTCTCATAATTCCAATCTATAAAAAGACAGCCTTTTTAACTAGAACAAGGAATTTATGAACTTTATAAAACTTCATCGGTAAATTTAACAATATAATTTTTGTTTATTTTTGCGCTGACAATAACCGAACGAAATGTTAAAATGCATATCACTAAACCTGTGTTCTTTCAATGAAAAAGTACCAATATTACGACTAAAGAAAAATCTAAAAAAGTTGTTTTTATGACTTAATAGCGATGATGTTTTATTGGAAAATAAAAAATATAAATTAAAAAATGGCAATAAGAAGTTACAATAAATTGATTAATTATCTGTTTATACTGTACACAAATAAAAAACAAATGCATAAATTTGACGATTATTATAAAATAAACAAAATGAAGGATTTCATTTAATATTATATTGCGTCGGGTTGAGTCAAATAACAATATAGGTTGCCTGTGAAGTTGTCCGCTCCGCTTGTTTGTATTTCCTCGACAATTCTGCATGTAGCAGAGTTTTGGAGTAAAAACATGAAATTTCAAAAATGGTAAATTTCAATTCAAAATTTTGCAACTAAATTACATTATTGTTATAATTTATTATCAAGATATTGTTATATGTACAAATCATAAATCTAAATTATACTTACGGCAAATAAACAATTTTATTAAATTATAACAAGAAAATTTACTTATTAATAATGTTATAAAATGTAAATAAAATAAATTAAAAATTTTTTTTTTTAATTCAACAATTTCTAACACAAAATATATGTAAATTGCTAGGAGGTCTATTGCAACAAGAATTTTACATAAAAACTAAAACAAGGGTACTATTAAAGATTAATCCTCTTATTTTAAAATAAAAATAAATTAAAATATTAAAATTACTAACTCTTATTAAAAAAAAATAATGGTTGGGTGACCATGGAAGTTCTTCCAGTAAAAGATTTGATTATACTACACAAGATAACCAAAATCATTCGACTTACAAAGCAATAATGTGCATAAATAAATAAGATGTCCCCGTCTCCGACTATACTTATGATGCAAACTTAAATAATCGATAAAAAAAACATGTGCCGTATTGTGCAAACACATCAAATCGAATTCCTTCTAATTGTGTATTGTAAATGAAAAAAAAAACCAAATATATTGAAGGTTATTAAAAAGTGTAATTATTAAATGACTAACAAAATTTCAAGTAATTTAAAAAATCTTAGTAATCTTGTGAAAACCTTTTAAATAAATTTTTATAATAATATTTATTTAAGCAATCGTATAACTTTTTAAATCTTAATAAACTAGAAAGTGGAAATAACTTAAAAAATAAAGTGTAATTGAGTGTGAAATTTGGATTTAAAATTCTGAATACAAACAAGCAAATTAAATTCAATAACAAAAATAAAAAAACCTCGATATAAATGCAGTTTAACTGAGATTGATCAGAGAAAAACTGAATTCCTTTAAGGCAGATAAAAACATGCAATATTTAATTATCATAACAGCAGCAACAGCAAATTGTCAATATCGCGGCCATACAACAAGGTTTATGATTCGTAAGTCAGCAAGCGAATGATGAATAAATTAAATGAGATGGGCGAAGAATGGCGTGGGGAGTAGGTTTATGAGAGATGCGGGGAAAGAGCAGAGAAAAATAGCTTTTTATAAAATTACTATTGGATTATCCCTTAATTATTGTCGTTTTTATTATTTTTTATAAAAACTAAAAAATAAAAGGTTAAAAAAAATAATTAAATATTTAAAGGTAAAATAAAGTTAGAAATCAAATACAAAAATGGAACAAAAATATAATTACTTTAAATCTCAACGACAATTTGCAGCGAACGTCAGAAATCCGAAGCGTAGGAAGAAACTGAACCTGATGAAGAAAAAAAACTAAACTTTTTGCCGATTCTTTTATATTATATAAAATCAGAGCACCAAATTTATGCTAACAAATCGCCAAATTTAATTATAACAGGAATAATATCAAAAAAGAGCTTAGAAAGATTAAAAAGTCACAGGCTGTTTGGTTATTGGTATATCTTTTAACTTTTAATAATTTTTAAATTTTACTTTATTACAATGTATGAACTTTTGATCATTTAACTAACTCAAGCTTGGTGCCAATTCCCTGAATTCATAGCAAAATAGTTAAATATTTATTTTATCATAAATTTACAAATTCGTGAAAATTGATAAAAAATTTTATGCAAAAATTAAATTTGCAAAAACATAAAGCAAATTATAAAAATAACCTTCTCTCTCAGAATTAAGTGAACATACAACAATCGGAAGTGTATTATTCGATTTATATGCGTTGGAAGTTAACTTAATTATCTAAACCTTAAAAAACATTCTCTAAGCGAAATGAAGATCCGATCTAAACTCGACTATGTTCAAATCAATAAAAAAAAAACAGTAGATTTTTGGTATTGCATTAATAAATTGAGCAAGAATTTGTATTTAATTTTTACCATTTCTACAAAGAAAACTCGAAAATTCATATTATTTTTATTTACCTACAAATTAATATGGCTTGGATTTTACATTTAATCAATATAAAATGACGGATAGACGGTGGAGACCCGAAGAAAGAAAATATTACTAAAAAACAAAGTAACTATCGCAAAAATAAAATACGTCTTACTATGTCTTAGGTAGTTAAATCTAGAGTAAACTTAAAAATTATCCGAATCTTGTGAAATAAGCAAAAAAAAATTTACACTAATATTTATTAAATACGTAAAAAAATTTAATTAATCATTAAATAAATTATTAAAGTATAAAATGAGAGAAAAAAAAAAGATATTAAGGAACACTGTTCACCAGCAGCCAAGTTCTTGTCTCCGATTGTTCACCCAAGACTCTAAATTGAGTCTACATTTACAATTTTTGTACGAGACAATCCGTACATAATTACAATTAATTGATAGTTTTACAGATAAAAAAAATTTTAAAGTTGCTGCTGATAACATCGGGCACGAGTTTCTTAAATTAAAAAAAAAGTAAAATATTGTAATAACAAATTGATCAGCATTATTATGCACCACTAATAAATAAGCCTTTTTTCTAATTATTTACCTACAGAAGATTAAATAGACTAAATCTGAGTAAAGTTCGCTCAAATAAATAAAACAAAATATAAAGCATAATCTGATGTTAAATTCAAATCAATAAAAGAATAATTGGTTTAAAAATTAGAAAAAGAATTTTTGTGAAAGATAAAAAATAAAAGAAGAGTAGCAACTCAAGAAAATATAAGATTATTGGCATGTATTGGATAACGTTAATATAAAATCAATTGCATAAAACATACTTTACAGGTTATTGTATAAATCAAAGGCACAAAAATAAATCAGATAATGTATATTAAAGCAAATAAACAATCTGGTTCGTTTTAATGAATATAACCTCAATTCTAGACAAATTTTTTGGATAAAATAAAGAAAATGAAGGATAAATGCCAACTTTTTTCTAATTATTTACTACAGAAGATTAAATAGACTAAATCTGAGTAAAGATTTATTTAATAACCAATAATATTATTGTGCAAAACTAGCTACATTTCTAATCTTAAGACAAATTATTAAATGATTCAATGATCCAAACAAATAATGATTAAAAAGTAGCCAAAGACTCACCATGAGCTGCGGGGGAAGAAAGACAATTATTTAGCTTTAAAGTAATAAAAGCCTGCATTTTAATAAACTTCCAATAATTGTCTTAAGACACAAATAAGGCTATTCGGAGCCTTTGTCCAAATAATTTTCTGTAAATGCAAATTTAAAATTGTTTTCTAAACAAGTAATAATGGAAAAGTTGTCAAAGCAATTAATATAGGCAAAATATGAACAATAGTTTTATTTAAAATAAAAAGAAACATACATTGATTAATCGCTAATAATTATAAAAAAAATAAATTTTAAATTAATTACTTAAAAAATTAAATTTAAAAAATACTAAAGAACGGAAAGCGTAAAAATGACTATTAAAAATCATATATTAAACAGCAACTCGATATTAATTTTAAACCAAATAAATTCCTTATTATAAGCATAACTCTATAGTGTATAATTTGAAAAATTAAAGATTTTGTTTTTATGTATGAAATAGATGCAGAGAAGAAACATGTTAAAGACAGCTTTCACCTTTCAAAAATAAAAATTGTTTGTAGTTAAGGGAAACTACAGAGAATAAAAAGAAAAATTGGAGTAGATGGCAAGCCGCACATCAAACAGCATTAATGAACCAACGACGACGCGGTGACTAGTTTAACTGAATTTTTACAGTTAAATTCTTTATTAAAATCAATTTATGTGGATTTCAAAGTGTATACATAAATTACCGTTAAATTTACAATTGCTGTTATCAGATGTCAAAATTAAAGATCACATTCGCGATCAGTATGTAGGAGGGTTTCCCTCTGACCCGACCTCGGTCTGAACACGAAAATATGAAAACAATATTTGCACTCTGAAAAAATTTAATGAAAAAATAATTTTCGAAATCAAACAATAACAACAAGAATTCGTTCGTACCATTTCTTCATTTTAATCATCTATACTTTTATTATTTTACAAATTATTAAACTTTCCGTTTAAATCTGACAGTGGCATAATATGTTTTTAATGTTTGAGAAACATTTATTATGTTGATTTTTTAACAACCAATTTAGTCATTTTATAAAACAACTTCGGAATTGAGAAAGTAAATATTTGCATCCTGATTTGCCTAAATGAGCAATAGTTTTCGTTCATATATTTTCAGCTTTGAAATTTTTTTTTTTTAATAATTAACTACAATTTGATCAACAATTTATCTCATTTTTAAAATTTTTTATTTTTTATTTTGTCGCATTAAACAATTAAACTCTTTCGTCTTTAAATAGAACTTTTTCATTTTTTTAATAAATCTTGATTCGTACAAAAATTTTACTTTCGCCCAATTGTCCGGTCTTTTGGCAGAATTCTTTCCTAATCCTGTGAGTCTTTCGATTTACTTTATCAATTGATTAATCAATCAATTACATTAAAAAAAAATTTTTTTGAGTAATAATTCCTCGCTTTAATTCTAACAAAAAATCGTCTCCATGCAGAGTGCGCTGATAACTGATAAATTTGAAATGGAGTTTTGATTTTCTATATAAATTATTATTTAATGACAAATTTGGTGATATTTTATAATTTTGTTTTACTTGAATATTCTTTTTATTTCCACATGTTAAATTTGTTGCTTCAATATGCTTTCTTTTGCGTTTGTTATGCTTTTGTTGTTATATTTTGTGTCGTTTATTTTCGTTAAATAATGTGTTTTTTCTGTTGTGAGAATCATTTTTTATTATTTGTAATTTTGAATGTTGAGAGTGTGAAGAGATAAAAGTTTTTATTATAACTATTATAAAATTTTAGGCTACAAAGGATGCGTGATTTTAGATAATTTTTATAATTTTGGTTAAGACATTAAAACTAATTGTCCTGATTCGCCAACGAATGTTGTGTAAAAATTTAGTACAATAACATAATTACATTTATGCTCGATTTGCTCGGTGAATCCCATTGTCATTGACCGCCGAAGGTAAACGACGCCGAGCGATGAATCCTCGTCGCCCCCGTCGGTTTACAGAAAATTTTTTGCTGGGTGTTTAACTTCACTAATATTCTTTAATTAAATTTCTAGGTATCCAATGATGCATTTTGTAGTACCCATATCAACTCCTTTGTGCAAATGAATGGATATATTATATATATATGTTTTTTTTGCAGTATTAAGTTACACCATATAACATATAAACGTTCATTTCTCTTCTTTTTTTGTTAAATTTTATAAATGGATTTATTAAAGCGGGTATTTAGACGCGACCTTTTTCAGTTTAATCATTAATTTATGCACAGTAAGTAATTTTTTTATTAGCTCATATTCCTTTATAAATAAAAAATTATTTTTATTATCTTTTGTTACAGCAAATTTTCAATTCGAGCTACGGCGTCATTCACTTTTGTGCATATATTTTTTTAAAAACTTTAATATCTTTTAGTCGATTTTAAATTAACTAACATTTTGTTATTCAATTGAATCGGTGTTTATCTTTCAGCTTAATAAGGTCCAATTAATATTACTAGACTGCTATCCAGTCAGATTTTATGCACAAGTTATGTGCGCATTGTATTAATGTAATTAACTCAATTCTTTTAATACTTCTTATGTACTTAAATTTTTGCTTTAATCAAATCTATTCGTGTTTTAATTCGTTAATATTTTATTTAGCTTTATTGTTATTGATAGCACTTTTTTGGATATTTGGATTTGAACTTTTTTTTGAAAACGATAATTTTGGTTTGAACTTAGAATTTTTGGAGCATATTAAAAGCTTTGACGTCCCATTTGCTGTTGCTTTGTGAAGATATTTTTTTATGATTATTTTATTGTCTTAGAAAGCTATTATGATATTTTTTTATTTTAAATGCCTTTATTATCGCAGCTTCTGTCATACCGTTTTTTATCTTATAGTAGATTAAATAATCTAAAATATTTTTTTAATAATTCTATTTTGTTTATAAGTTTTTGATTTTCTTTACGACAATAACAATATAACCTTCTACAATTGTTTTTATGATAATTGTTTTTTATTTAGTTAGAATTTTTGTGTGTTTTGCATGTTATTAATCTTTTGATATACGTTACTAAAAATATGCAATTAACAATCCTTTTATCAGTCAAATTACACGTTAAATTTTTTAATTTAATTCTCCGTCACAGGCCAAAATGAAATATTTGGAAACTTTATACATTGTCATCAAAAAAATTTATAACAAATATAAATATTTATTTTTTTGTGTCTTTAAAAATTTATTGTACCTTAATATATACATGTTACAAAAATAGCTGTTTATTTATGTCAATCAAATTAATTTGGTTCAATTTGATTGCCCATTCATTCAACAGTTATCATCAGGATTTATTATTTTTTAATTTCAAAAAAGTTTTAAATTATTACTTTTCGTTATTTTATCGGATCATAGTCATCCGATATTTGCTTTATTTCTTGTTGCATTAATTTAAAATCTTTATTTTTTATTCCAGACAATATCATTTAAGCATCTTAATAATATTTATTGTTAATTTTAATTCAATATTATTAATTTAATATTAATATTTTTTCAAGAAATTTTACACCCGCTGGTACCGGATAAAGCTTTAATCCAATAAAAAATAACAATTATTATTACGCTTAGCTTTATTTAATTGCCAATTTTTACTAATATTTTATCACATTAATGAATACATCACGTCTTGTTCTTTTGTTTTGTAGCTGCTTGTCTTTCTAGGATTCTTTCAAAATTCTTTGCATTCGTTAAATTATCGACTTATTATTAAACCTAGCTATAAATTTTGAATTTTTATTTATTAAGCATTGTAATTTAATTTCATTTTTTACCTTTTAGAGTTATTTATTTGACAAATTGTGTTGTAAGACAATTTATTAAATTTAAATATAATAGCTTTGGGTATGGTAATTATGTTACTGTCTCTTTCGCTGTCATTTGTATTTTTTTTTGTTTGATAATTACGAGTTATTTTATCTTATTATTAAGTCAAAATGTAATTTTATTATTTAAGCATGTTACAGCTGTTTATCCTAGATCATTTATATTTTGTAAAATTACTCTCAATATATTTTGAAGAAAATTTGAGCGTCCACTTGGATGGCGGCGTCATACATGATTGGCTTGCACTGTGTCGCTTTTTCAGTCAAGAATTATTGAAGAAAATTATTAGTTGGTAATTTTTCATTTTATTGACATCAAATTTTTGCATATGGATTTTTTTGCAGTTAACTTTTTATAACATTTAGCGAGTAGCTAATTCAGTAGAATTGACCTTTTTGGTGCTCTTATGTAAGCATAATCAAATTATGCTCGCTTTATTCCACATGTTGAAGATTCATATTTAAAATCTGTTTTTTGCTTTACTGTTCGTATCTTTTAATTTGAACTTGCCGATTTCTGTGCTTTTGCTGAATATTTATATATCTAAATTATCTGAATATTTTTGTTATTTAATTTAAAGAATAAGAAAGCAGAACAATTTCAGTAATTGGTAATTTTGTAAAAGCACCAACTGCCAACTTTCAGCCAGAGTGACTTTTATGGTATTTATGGAATTTCCCGATTGTTTAAACATAAATAGTTTTTTACACAATATTCTGCATTAATTATTTGATATCTGGATCAAAAAATTCTTTTTGTTTAATATTATTAATAATTCTTTTCATCATGTATGTTGAAATACTCAGATTTCATTTAAAATCAGTATTTTTTATATCCTTGAATCTTGGCATTTATTCTATTTTATTTAGATTTTATAGTTAATGTATTTAAGACTTGATAAGGTTAAATAAATTCTTTATTATTTTTTCATAATAAAATCTCTTTCTTTTTTTCGATTATTTTAAGACATTTATTTTTTCTATATAGTAATTTAAACTATACACCTATTCAATTTATAATATTTTTGATTAAGTTGTTTTTTTCGAATTAAATATATAAAATTTGAGTATTATCAGATATCTTGTAATTTTAATTATTTTTAGTTAGAATAAATATCACAAATTATGTTTAATTCAATATTGGGTATTTAAACGACCTTGATATTTTTGTACATATCGTGTATCAGCAATGTCCAGAGTCTGGGTCTTGGAAAACAACGGCATAAGAATGGTTTCTGCCGACATAAGAGTCATAATTAAATGCCACAATTTTTATTCTATGAAGAATTATGTTGCTATTTTACATAATCGCTATCCGTCGGAAAATTTTGTAAATACTTCTTGTTAACGAAGGATTCTAACACACACCAGACAATGTACATTAATAATTTTATTTATGTTAGTAATAATGTATATTTGGAAACTCCCGAAATGTTCAGTATTGCAGCAATGTCCACTTGTAGGTTGGATAGTATATGCTGATCCAAAGCGGAACTCAGAATTAAATCATATTATTTGTTGATTTTAGGGTTGTTTAAATCGTAATTCAAGCGATACTTTTAAAATGAATTAAGATTTAATACATACTTAATAAATTAGTAGATTGGTTCAATTTTTTGCTTTTTGAAGGTTAAGTCGGTCTTTCCGCAATAAATCTTTTAAATTTATTTGCCGTATATAAGCTAAATTTACTGGGTTTATTTTATCTTACAAATCGTTTTTAGGAGGTACTTCAGGTATTATAATTATTCTATTTTAAATTTATTCATAACTATTACCTTTTATTTTTTCAAACGCCGATTTTGAAGTATCTGTTATTCTTGCTGAATGACTATAAAAGCCTTAATAACTCAAAGATAATGTTTCTTTAATTTAATTTTCTGCAATTTAATATCTTTATTAGGCCCGGTTAAATGTTTCGACAGAAAAATTATTAACTTATACGGCAGCCGCTTTGCGCCCATTTTTTATTTTCATTCAATGAAATCGGCAGATTTTTTATTTGAATTACAATAAAAATTTATTTTATCGAATAAAATAATCCTTAAAGAAGGATGTAATAAATTTTATTTATTTTTCTATTTTTATTGCTTGGATCTTTAACTTAAAACACATTCTTTAAAAAATATTTCGCTAATTGAATAATTATTATTTATTTAAAATATCAGTTTTTAACTTCAAATCAAGCTGAATCCCGGCTTGTCCAAGTGAAATTGTATGCATTATCCATTGCAATATCGTCGATATTGATTTTTATAGTATTATATTAAGATGGTATTTTTGTATTTATTTTATTATGTCCACTTTCATAATGCATTCAAGATTTGCCACTGTGCATATTGCACTCTTTTTGAGACGGATTTACTTAAAAAGTTAACATCTTTATTTGTTGACTCGTTCATTTCTTTTGTAAACATTCGCCTTATTGTATTTTTATTGTTAACCTTCAGATAATAAATTCATTATCTTCATAGAGTTATGCAATTAAAATTTTGACATGTAATTCTGAGGTACTATAACACATTAACAATCACTGACCTTTAAAAATCATAATTTTAGCTTAAAATATGTTAAATTAAATTATCTCCAATGACAAGAGGAGTTTTACAAATAAAAATTTTTTATAAAGAACGAGTAAACTAATGAATTTAGTTTTTTCTAAATACATAATTATAATTTATAAATCTATTTAATAATTTTATTTTTTATTTAAATATTACAATTAATCCGCGTCATCAATCTGCGGAAAACACAAACGATCAAAAATAGCTTATTGTAAAACTTTCTTTTTATTTTTAAATAATAATTGTAAATTTTTCTTTGTAATTTTTTAGCATGAAAATGACGATTTGATCAAATAAAATTATATATGGTAATTTAGGTAAAGTTTTCTTTACTTTTTTAGTGTGTTTACAAAAATAATTCAAAAAAATCAAAAATGATAATTCATTTGCAGCTTTTTTTATTATTAATGAGATAATGTTTGATCAATAATTATGAATTTTGTATTTCTAGTTATATTACTACTTTATTTTTTGTGATTAAAGGTTTATTTCAAAATAACAGATTTCTGCAAGATTGGTTAAAAAAATATAAGTTTGAAGTTTTTTCTGTTTTAAGGTGTTTTGTTAAAAATATTTGCTATTTATGAATTTTTATTTGGAAAGGCAATTATTTTATCATATTTTGCACCTCAGGTTGATCTTCATAATGTACCAATGAAGAGCCCTTGTGATTAATTGACTCTGTAAAAATGGTTGACGTTTATTTTGTGAATTTCATCTTTTAAGTGTATAACAATATTGGCTCTTAGTATTTTTTTTTATCATAACTTTTGTATTTTGTTAAATTTTCATTTTAGATTTTTGTCAGCTCTTTTGTAACTAATTAAAAAAAAATCTTTTTTTTTTATTTTCGTTTTTGCACCTCGACTCATGAACTCGGCTGTTGACTGATTGACTATATGGCACTGTGTTCTTCAAAATTAAAATAAATTAATAATTTAGTTTTAATATTTTACTTTTAATGAATAACTTTCAGCATTGCATTCGCAGATGTAATGGTTGACATAAATTTTCTTTGTTTGAATCAATAATTTTATTAATTCACAAATTGCTTTTTAAACACGATTTAGCAAAGTATCATGTCTTGACAAAATGCTGGAGTTTGAAAAAGACGCCTTCAGTTGGTGGCATTTCAATTCATATTTATTTGAATTTCTGGAATTTGTTTAAAAAGAAAAAATATTTTTTTTATTTTCATTATTAGAATTTCTATTATCAAAATTAGTGTAAATAACTAATTTTTGTAAGTATTTAATTTTTCTCTGTTGCCATTAGATATTTATATTATTGCCAAACCGATTTAAACTAATGTTATATCAGAAGTTGCTCCGTGATGAATGGCTGTATCTAGCTGCCTTCACTGATCAAATGTCCAGAGTATTATCGATTCGATTTGTTTCATGTATTGATCAAATTGCATTTATTATAACAACTGTCAAGTTTATATTTTACTTTATTTTTTCTTCTTGTTTATATATTGTGATTTTACCTTATCCTCCAGCTTAGGCAGCATTAATATAACAATGCTTTTTTACTTATCTTGAATTTAATTTAAAGAAATTTTAATTTTTTATTTTAATTTTTATAGCATTAGTTTATGTTAATAATATTAAATAAGTTTATAGATCTTATTCTCGTTCGTTGTATTAACTGTGTCCTTTTTAAACCATACATCTCATTTAACTATTTCGAAATTTTAACTATTTTCTTAAATTTTTATTTATTATTATCATTTATGTCAAAAAAACTTTTTACAATTTAATTAATTAGTATTGCATTTCATTTTCACGTAATTTTTATTTCAGAGCTTTTCGCTTTAAAAGGACTTAATATTTAAAGAAGGTAGAAATTTTTTATCCCTTTGTCTTTTTCATCATTTTTGCTACGCTACAAATCCATGCAATTTGAACGCACCGGTTTCTTAAAGCAGCCGCAGCACTGCGTCAAAATAATAGTAAAGAAGCCACAACAATGAAAATTTTTTATTGTGTTACAATATTTTTAATATATTATCTATTATACAATTATATTACGCTCTGTCAACATTTCTCTGCTTGAATACATCTAGAATTTATCCATTTCGTTGAGTATTTATTTAATATTTTATTCAGATTTTTATAGTAAGTGTATTTAAGCCTTGATTGAAAAAAACGTTTATTTGTTCCTTTTTGACAATATTTATTTATTCTCACACAGAGTTGTGTTTATTTTTTCTATTTCTAAGTTTAAAATTTTTAACTAAAGATTTTGTAAGTTTACAAGTCGAAAGATGAGAAACAGCACTTACACATGGAAGCAAGGTTTTTTTTTGCTTATTATCTTTTTCGTAAATTCTTGTTTTAATAACTTTTCACGCATTTTTCTTTCATTTTATTTACTCTATTTCACAATAATTGGTTAATTTTGTTTTCAATGGCAACCTGTTGATTTAAGATAGTTTAATTTTACGATTTTTTAAAATCCTTTTTTTTATTATTAGCATATTTTATTTAATCTTTATTAAAGATTTGATGATTCCTTATTTATTTGTGATAATAGAGTTTTTTTTAAAGAAAATAAGACGAATTAAATACAGTTTTTCATTTCATAGTAGCAATAATAATTTCGTTTTGGAATGTTTCTATTTATTGATTTATTATTTTTCATTTTTGCTATCTTTACGAGCGTCAAGTGTCTAGAACAAATGTAAATTGGTGTTGTAGTATCAATTGTCCCCAAATTATTGGAAAAGAGTTTTCAATTAATTAAACAATAATTCTCATTAAAAAATTAATTTAAATATAAATTTATTTTGAAAACAGTATATTAATTTTGCCTGCCATTTCGTTTAATTGTGTAAAATTAAGCCTCATTATGGCTGTGTTTTGAATTTTGTAGTCCATCCTATGTTTGTATTTTTTAGAGCTTTACTTTACAAAATAACACATACATAAAAATACTATTTATTCGACGTTGGTTAAGTGATGATGTTTTTGCGCGGTTCTCGCCAATCCACGACGAAGCATGAGATATAATTTGAGCAAAGCATTACAAGTTTTATCTTAACTTATTGTTAACATTTCTTATGTACGTATGGTAATTGCTTTAAATCATATATCTCTTTTTGTAAATAATTATCAATCAAGCAATAAATATGAATAAATTTTAACTGAGACCTTTAATTTTCTTCTTAATTAGAATTATTATATTTTGCCACAAATCTGACTAACATTCTACAAAATAATAACAATTTTTCTAATATTCTAATCCTGGTTTATCGAATTAAACTTTAGAAAGCCAAATTTGTTATTTGGAATATAACAAATATTTTATTGGTATCATACATTTTTGTTTTAAATCTATTTTGAAATTACTATCATTTTCATGAAGAACTACATAACCTTCCATTTACATTTGGAAATAAATGAAAACGTGTTATTATTTTGTAACTTATTTATTTATATTCTAAATACAATAATTACTTGTAGTTTCTCTCCATTAGCTCAATATATTTATTGGACAATAACAGGAGTATTGAATTGGCAGTCTTGAGAATGTCTGCCCATACATTGTTCATATTGTCCACAAAATATTAATTTTTATTTATTATCGTTTTTTTTGATATAATAATTTTATTAATCTTTTTATTTGGGTCAACTAACAATAATTGCGTCTTATTTGACTCTGTACTTTTTTTTTTGCCCATGTCGTTCATACTTATGACGCAAATTCTCGATCTGCAGTGATTTCGTGACACCGAAATAACATTTCAATTTTTATTAGAGAACTCGAGAACTCATTGTTCTTCTGATTTTATTTTTGGTAACCTTGATGATAGATTATAAAAACTTTTATTTATATTCTTTTTTGTTCTCTATTTATCATTGACATGCGTTGAAAATTATGTGACAAAATATTTGTTTTAAAATGCTGTCTTCAATATTGGGCGGCTTTTTCTTTGCATTTCTATATCGAATTGAGTGTATTTATATTTTGGTGAGATTGTTCATTAATTTTTAATTAATTTGATTCTATATTGGCAATTACATTGATCACGTACGCAATAGTTTTTAAGAAAATTACTTCAATTGCATTTTAGATTTTCTTTTAATTTATTAAAATTGAATTATAGTTATGGTTATGCTGTATCTTGTATTAATTTGTAAAAATGAATATGCTTCCCGTGTGGTCTCTAAAGTAGTGATGATGTCATGTGAACGTGAAATAACACTGGCAATTGTGTGATTTGCATTTTTTATGAAAAAATTAGGATTTTCAACTAATTTAACTTTAATTGTATTTCTGACTGTAATTGTTTCTCTATACTGCATATACTGATTGTTGAATTATTATAATATAAAAATAGCATTATATTTATCTAAATGTGTTTTGTCATAAATTATTTTTTGTTTTATTTCCAACAAATCTCCCTTATATAATGCGACCTTTTTTAGTTAATACGTTATCCTCCGTTGCTCGTCCAAAAACCATATTTTGGTTTTATTAATTCACTTTTAATGTTTATTTCGGATATGAAGTCGATAGAGATTTAATCAGTTTGAATACCCCGATGCTGCTTTCTTCCTGCAGTCACTAAGGACACTTCGTTGCATCGTTTTTATTTCGCGCTCATGGAGACCACCTTGTGCGATTTCCATAACGATGTAAAATGGCTTTACCCTGTGTTTGGGCAATATTTAAAATTATATTTTGTTGGGTTATTAAATTTCACGGTTGACGATAAAACTTTTATTGCATAAATATTTTTGTTCATGTATTGACGGCTGATTCTATTTTTCTATCTTTTTCCATGTACATATCTTATCACCAATGTTTGTTACAAGCAAACATTTAAATGTTTTTATGTTAGTTTTATTTTTAATAATCTTGTACAGATCTCGAATCATTTATTTTATTCTTGAGCAATTAAGCTGATGTTTGCAAGAGCATTTATTTGTTAACTAAAGGATAACACTGCCACACTCAATCTGCGTTCTGCTGCTGGTTGCCAACGCCGCACGAAAATTCCTTCATACTTTTTGGTCAACATGGCGGGCGATATCTGCCAACAAAACGTTTTTTTCTTTTTTAATTATATAATTTTGTAAAATTTGTATTTTTCATAATCAATTTTTGCTTTTTTAAGTTTAAAGCAGTTTTATAATACGAATGATGCTATTGATTTATACGATAACACATCATCTCGTTACGTAATACCAAGTTCAATTAAATTATTCTTTTATTAAAATAAACATTCTTTAGGTGCTTTAATATATAACCTTTTTAAAATTATATTAATTTCACTTAATTTAAAATGTTCTCTGATGATATAAATCTAAATTTTTTTATTTTTTTTAAGTTAACTTATTATCATTTATTCATTTTCTGGAATCGAATGCATCAAAGAGCTTAGTGGTAATTCACTGTAGATTTGAACAAATCAGTATTCATAACAAATAATTTTCTGAAAGATTTGAACAATCTCCGATTAAAAAAAATATTTATCATTGCATGACAGATGTATTTGGTTATAACTTTTTACTAAAACAAATTATCACATTGACGAGTTAATTTTAATCTTGTTTATGAGGTCTCGAAATTCCTTCCGTTTTGAAAACGTCATAATTGTATTGTTCATACATTTGAAAAAGAATAGTTTGTCAAAATGTTTAATTATACTTTCCTTTAATGATAGAAGCAATTTGCTATAAATAGTTTTAATTATTTTAAAATTTATTGCATTTTAATTATTAGTTACTTTAATAATTAAGTGATTTATATAATTTAATTAAACGAAAAATCATTTTTTCATTCTTTTTTAAGCAGAAATTTTTTAATAGAGAAAAACATTTCCCTTTGTTCTAATAACAACTTTATCTCTTTCTTTTATAATTATTTGTATAGTGGGGAATATATAAAAATAATTAGCGCGCCCTTTTCCTTGAATTACCCAAAGATCCCGGTGAAACCGCAGCCACACATAGTTTCTTGATCAGTCATATTTTATTTGATTTAGCTTTGAGTTGTGCATTATTAGAGCAATTATTGAATTTGGACGTGTTTTTCTTTGATTATTATATATATAACATTAAATTTATTTTCAAATCTGATAATATATTACGGTATTTTATTATGTCTATTAATTTATTTTTTAATTCAATTTCGAAAGGCAGATGACAAATAAAACAATATTTTTAATCAGTAACCTTTTTAAATATTGAAGCGTCACTTGTTTATCTTTTTCGTCGTTACGATTTAAAAGGCAATTAAGATAATTTCGAAAAAGAACTCCGTTCATATTTTCATATTTGATTTTATGTAAACAGTTTCTTAATTAAAGATTACAATACAATTTTACTTTTGGTTAGATTTTATTTAAAATTTTTGAAAAACGAAATTATTACTATCAACTGTATTAATTTTAATTTTCATGAAAATTTAATTTATGATATAATTATTTGATACAAAATAAACATTATTCGATTTTTAGGCAAAATTTAGTAATTTATATATTAATTAATTAGGCTTAATATACATATGTAGTTGCCATAATTTTCCAATTTTAATGTTTCTTTATGAATTCTCGCAAACACAAGTCATTAAATACTTTTCTTTATTTCAGCGCATTATAAAAAAGATGTTTATTTACCAATTAATTAAATTGTTCGCATTTGTTTCTATTTTTTACTGCAGTTATATGTAATCGTTTCTCGATTTTCTAATGTTATTTAACTTTTTTAGCCATTATTTTAGTTTAATTTTTCAATATTTTTTCGCTTTGGTTTCTTTTCATTATTTTGTCACTATCATTATTAATTATTTTAGATCCCGTTAAATGTCATCGTTTCTAGAATTTTTACTTTTTACAATTTGTATTTGACTTCTATCAAGAAGAATGTTTTCTTTTTAGCAATTTCGTTTTGAATTTTACTTTATTACTTAGTACATTAAAAAAACATTTTCAACGGCATCAACTTTAATGGCAAACTTGTGTTTGATATGAAAATATAAATTTAACGAAATAAAATTTAAAAGCCTAAATAGAGAGTTTCTTTAAATGACAATGACAAACCATAGAAAAAGCAGACCAATATGAATGAATATAAAGTCAAACAAAAGTGATGTTTTATATTGCAAATTTTTTTTGGCTTGCTGTTAGCTGAATTACTTATATTTCAAAGCCAAAAAATGGAGCTTGCATTAATGTGAAGAGGATACATCACAAAAAAAACAATTTCTTGGTGTAAATTACAAATAATCTTTAATTTCAACCTTTACAGAATTTTGCATTGATATTTTAATAATTTTTTTGATAATTTTCTATTGAAATTCACTCTAACAAAATTTGTGTATTGATATCTAGATTTTTTAAGCAATTATTTTTTTATACAATTTTTTAAATTAAAAGTAAATTGCAAATCCTCTTTTTAAATTCTTGTTCGTTGAATTCTTTAATATAAATTGCTTTAGTTAAATAGTAGATTGAGTTTCACGGCCTCATCTTCTCGTCGACGATTAGATTCAACCGATCTTCAGCTTTTATTAATCTTTATTTTAATATTCAAAACGTTTTTCCTTTGGCATTTGAATTCTTTTTTAATTGTCTCAGGTTGCGAAATTCGGTTGAAGAAGTCACTACTACATAAATTTATGATAAGATAATTTATTCAATTTGAAATTTTTAATTCTTCGGGATAGAATTTTTGTATCTTTTAAATTATAAGGTCACACCAATATTAAGAACCTATTAATTTATTGTTAAGACTATTTTTTGGCATATAAAAAATCCTTTACATTATATTGAAAGGTTTAAATTGGTTTATTATTATAGAAATAATGGTTGTTCACTTTTTATTATTGTTAGTTTGTTTACACGATCTTCAAATGTTCTCGACAAACGTGCTAGTCGGATTCTAGTTCAGGCATTCATTGTTTGAATTGATTTATTTATTGTAAGCAATTTTAAATATAACATCAAAATTCTTTTGAATATCTAATTTGTGCAAGTTTTACTGAAATATTTTGAAATGAATTTGCCATAGTAAATTTTTCGTAAAATTACAATTGCGTTTCACATTAAATATTTTTAGATGCTATAAATGTTTTCGCTCGGCGTCCGCGGGCGTTCATCAGGTCGTAATATCATTTTCTAACATTTGGCGATTAATAAAACCAAAGATTATTTTGTTTATATGTATAAGCATACTTTGGCTTTAAATATTTTCATACGTCAAGTTTAGTTTAATTTATTAGTCTTAATTTTGCTGGGGAAAGAAGAAAATTGCTCAGTTTTCCGTTATTTTATCAAATCTTGTACTGCCAGCTGTTTCTTTCTTCTTTGTAAGTTTTCTTTTGTATGCACTTATTTCTTTATTTATTTAATATTAAATTTCATTATTTAGGCCAAATTTATTTCAATATGTTGATTTCGAATAAGTTATTTGTTTTTTTGGGAAATTTTCGCACAATTATCCTCTTAAATTAAAATTATTAAAGCTTAACTCAACGATCAGTTTGGTGATCATATACTTGTAATTTTTCGTTGTGAATCGCTTTTATATGCATAAATGGTTTTAAATTCCTTTGATTTTCTCCGCTACCAATGATTGAATGATACCAAACAGTAGAAAATAATAGTAGGTGAAATATAATTGTTCATTAAACACATTTGTGAATAATTCTAAATTCTTTTGCTGTCATTGCAACTGTTTTACAACAAGTTTATTAAACTGTAATAGGCTCATGTTGTAAAATTTGTATAACGACTCCAAGAATTATTATCATTTTTTTGTGTTTTAGTTTATTAAATATTTGGTTATATAGTTTTATTTTATTATTACTAATTACTTTAAAGCATTGCTCTTGATATGTATTTATATATAAATTATTAAAAATTACGATTAATCTTTTTTTGGATTATAATTATATTGCACAAGTAGAAATGAGAATTAATTAAAGCTCTTTCTTTTGAAATTATTTTTGTTTTATCCCTGTTCTTAATTGATTTTGCATATTTTAATTCTACAGAATGATAAATTATTTTATGTTTTAGTAAGTAATGATGTATTTATTTTTTTATATCATCAATGTTAAGGTTTTAATCAAATATATAATTTTTAATACTTGTTAATTGTGCGGTATTATGTATAGTTCAGTGATTATTATTTGTTTATAAATTTCAAGCGATTATCTTTTTGTGCATTTTTGGTCCTTTTATGTTTTTAATCATTTTTTTTCTTACCATACGTAGAAAGAATATAATCTTTGAAATTTTTAATCAAAATAGCTTAGAATAAGTTCTTTAGTATTATCACTCTTTATTAACAGATAATCTTTGAATTTCCAATAATTTTGCCTCGAGTAATCTTTACCAAGTCAGAATCGGGTCAAGATTTATCATTGCATCGCCAGGTTGTGGTTTTTAGCTATCTGTTTTTCTTTGCACGTTTTTTATTAACAATATTTTTATCGTGAAGCTTATATAAATTTTTTTAAACTATTTTCATATTTTATCAAATGTCAATTTTTAACGACAAAGTGTGTTTGCGTTATCTTTTTTACTGCCATATTTATAATTTTGCATTTTCATTATATCACATAAGCGCCTATAATTTAATTTTATCAGAGTGTAATATCTTAGTAATAATGTTTACTATATTAATATTATATGAGATTACGTCTTAATACTATTTGCTTTAGAAAACAGCACAACAACGAACACCATAAATAAACTGCTCGTCAACATTTTTGCTGAATGTAAATTAAATGTTGTCCGCTATAACTTTTATGTGTCAAAAAACAACTGCCGTCTGAATTGTATCATGAGCGTGGATTCGATGGCACTTTGATAAAAATGAATATAGCAAACACTTTGACGATTCAAACTTCAAAAAAGGTAAATTATTATATTAAATCATATCTGAAATTAATTTTTTACATTAATAATATAAAGTAAAAAACAGAAAAGTATTATAAAGAATTCTCTTTTATTGCTTAATGATTCTTCATTTTTTGTTTAATGATATATGTTATATAAACATATTTGTATTTACTAATTTCTCAATGACACACCAAAAGAGCGATATCGTACACTTGATTCGATTTTTTGGACAAGATATGTATTTTGATTTAAGTTGGTTAAATTTTTATTTTTATATGTTGCTTTTAAAAGATTAAGATGTTCGCGGTTGAAAATGCCTCAAAAACTCCTTCGTAATTGAATCATTATAGTTTATTTTTATTATAATTAAGCACAACTCTTTTTTGTAGTATGGCTTTGTCTCGTTATATATTTATATTACATAATTTTTTTCGTAACCACAAGTTTTGTTTTATTCATGACACTAGAAATTTAAATGAAATTTGCTAATTTACTTTAACTGGAAAAAATGAAGGTTTAGCTCAATAAAATTCAAAATAATCGAATTATTATGTCATATAAAATTCTAGGTATATTTTGAATTTTGAAAAAAACGCGTCTTATTTTCCATATTTCGCTTTTTTGGTCAATATTTTATGGACATATTATGCGATTTTATATTAATGTTTTACTAGGAATTAGAGCAGAGAATTTTAAAACTTGAATATTGATTTCATAACCCATTGATAAAATAAATTTTATTTAGATTATCTAAATTATTATTATATATGTGAAGGCATTAGTATTTATAAATTGAGTATATTTTTATGTTTTAAAATTTGTATAACTATAAATTTCTATTTTCCATTCAACATATCCTCCAGTACGTAGAGTTTAGGTCCGAAAAATGAAGCTCTGTCATCATTTCTGCATCAATAAAATAAATTAATTTATTGATTATAATTTCGTATTTAGCTTTTTTGGTATTTTTACTTAAATTCTTACTTATTTGTCACTTCTTTTATATATTATTCTTAAAATTAACACAGTTATGGAGGATTTTTTAGTAAAAATTTCTTAAATATTTATTTAGCAGTGTAACAAATAGCTGTTTTTGTGTTTTATGATGCCTGTTTTAGAAGCAAAGAATATTGAAGATTTGTTTAAATCTAGTCCCTGTGGATCCAAAAATGCATAACAGACCAAAGACAGCATGTTTATTCGATAATTTGTGCCGTAAACATTATATTTAATTTAATACTCTTGCCATGATTTTTTCTTGGAGTGTTTTTTTATATTGTAAATCTCTCATCATTTTAATGTTTACTTTTTATTAGTTGTTTAAAGCATAAAATCTGAATAAATCAATCAAAATTTAATTGCAATAGAAGAATGAATGAGTTTGCGTTCATTTTGGCCGCGATAATGTTTATAGTATATTATATTAATATGTCGGTTGTTCGATGGTCCTTATTTGTTATTTTTTTTATTGTAATCCCTTCTAATATAATAAAGTAATATATAACTCGTTCTTGTTGGCGCGTTTTTGTTACAAATTAACAGTTGAGGTTTTTTTGCGATAAAGATTATATAAGAAACTCATATTGATTTATTTAGATCATTCAGGTTTGCTATCAATTTTTAAATATGTATTAGTTAAAAAAATCTAATATTATTAAAATAATAATTGTTGGATGATTTTAGTCTCTCAAATTTTGATATCAGTTTAATTTTGTCATTTTAAATATTTTAAATCAGTTTTCTTTGATTTAATTGTAGCAGTCCGACCATTTATGAAATTTTTTATGTTTTACCATGCGTTTTCCTCCACACAGTTTTAGATAATCTCTATTTTGTCATGAAATTTCATTTTTCTGTTTTTGTATTTCAATTTAAGTTTGTTGCATTAATTAATAAAAATAATATACTGCAGAGTGCCTTTGTCGGGAACTATCATGAAACCGATGTGCAGTCGTATTCAAATGATAGAATGTTCAGATTTTATATTATTTATTCTTTTAGTAATAATTAATAAAAAATGAAATTTAATTTAGATGATTGTAGATGAACTAGGTAAACATATGATTCTATTATTATCTTTTACTTAAATTGTTTAATACAGAAATCAATCATGTTATTGAATTTTTTTATTAATGTAATCACATAGTATTAAGGGTATATTTTCATAAACTAAGTAAATTTTTTTGACGTTTTATTGCATTGGGTATTTTTTAAAATTTGAGAAATTTCTGTAAAAAGAGCGCTTGCTGATTGCGTATCATGGGACACGACCATAATCAAAAGCCGACAATAAAGTTAACATTTAATCTAGTTAAAAGAGGGCCTTTGTTATTTGTTTGCAATATTGACTTTATGCACATTTTAATTAAGTATTTTTTGAATAGTAAAGTTCTAGATTTGTTCTACATTGTAAAGTCATAATCAGTGATGTGAATGTCTTAAATCACTAATTTTTTCTTTATTTGGATATTTACTTTGCACAGATTCATTAAATGTTTACCTAGCAATAATAGCTATCAGGAATCATCAGGATTGGCACATAGTGAATAATCACAGGATCTCAATTAATTGTTTCAATAAAATTGAATATATATGGTCCCCAAATAAAAATTTATAAGGTATTATAATGCATCTTTTAAAAAGCACTGCTAACACCCTCTTTCATATGCAGGTTTTGAAATGCTAAGGCTATTTTGTCATAAAATTGCTTTATTTCTTTCAAAATAACTGGTTTATTTAATATCTTCGTAATTACATGTAGAAAAATCAAAATTATTCTCAATGTATTTTATAAAATTTATATTTATGTATATCTCTCTCGTATACAATTTGTTTATAATTTATCGCTACTAGTTTTATATGTATTTTGTTTATTTTACTTTAATTGTTGTTTTTATTTCTTGATTGGCACACGAAGGAATCATGTCCATTTCAAGTTGAGGTCTTCTGATGGATTATTGATGTCAATCCTGAAATTAAATTATTAATTCTACAATAAAATTCAGTAAATAAGCTTTTTCTATATTTTTAAGTTTTTGTATACTTGATGAGAAGTTTTAAAATGCGATTGTTAAGGTATGAATGTTTTGCATTTATGAATCTAATTCATTCAATGAAATAATAAATTTTTTTTGTGGTATAAGTTACTTCTTAGACGAAATAAGAATTTATTATTATCATGGCTTAAATTTTTATATAATTATTTTAGATGAAATACTTTTTTATAGTTCGGAAATTTAATTAAGTCCATGAGTCGAATTCAGATTTTTGTACGTCATTTCTGATCAATCAATCATTTCTTATAATCCATAAATGCTATGCTTATCGCTTTTTTGATAAAATTTCCATATTTTTATCGTCTTAACATAATAATGAATTTGTGCCAGAATTCGACACTGGAAACTCCTCCATTGCAGATGGTTGGCTAGTTTGTTCTTTTCTAGATTTTAATTCGATCACATTTATTTTTTATTTAAAATTTTTATATCATTTTGCGATTGATATTTCTTTAGTTTTATTTTCTATTATTCAAATTTTAATTATAATTTACACTGTTTGCTCATTTTCGTCATAAATTCATAGCTTTTGCATGAAAGCACATCATTGAATACATTCTGTCTTGTTCTCCTACCTTAACGCCGATCTTGCTTGTAATTAATGGGGGGACCCCTACTTTCGCAATTATTTGGTTTTATTCGATTGTAGTATTGATGCTTATTTAAAAATTATTATTTAAATATATTTGAATTATTTTTTATATTGGCTTTTTATTTAAAAATGTATCTATTAATAAAACACTGTTGTTGTTTCTTAACAATTTCGAAATTTAAGAATTATGATTTTATTCCTTTTGATTTGTTGTTTTGGTTACGCTTTGTTTTTTGTTGCTGTAATTTTTAGTGTTGCCTCCAGTTGCTTCATTGGATTTGTGTGCCATCGTAAATTTAATTTTGAACAAATTTAAGCAAAAAGATGTGTGGAGACGTTTTTGCTAGACATTTGGTGCTGTTTTATTTCGTGATCTGATATTTTATACATTTGCTGTTGGATTCATATTTATTTGCTCGAATCGTTTTGCTATTTATAGTTCCGACTAAATCGTCTTTGTATATTAACTTTCATTTTCAGGATTTTTTAAAAATTAGATTTTTTTTTAATATTTAATATTTTTTAAATTTTGTTTTAATATCTAATCAATTTTCTGCATTTTAAAATTTTTTTTGACCATTTCTGTTTTGATAGCAATTTTTCCGGGTTTATTTATTTTCTAAGTATTTAAACACATTATTGAATACTGACGGCATTCGACTTATGATAGAAAAAATCTCATTTGGGTTTGTCCTTATTCCTTTTTTCTAATATAGGTTTATTATTTAAATTGTTAAATGACGGTCACGGCTCGAAGGTCCTACCTAGACAGTTCTCTGTGGCTTGTCCAAGAAATCGACCTTTTTTGTAAGCTATTTTATGTATTCTATTTTTATAAGGTTTCATTACATATATTTGATTTTTTTATGTCATAACTTAACAATTGGTATGTTTATATTACAATTTCTTTTTGGTTTTGTCTGTATATTATAAAATACTTTTCCTAAATGGGTATTCCATCTTATTCCTTATATTATCTTTTTCATTTTTATTAATCAAGTTAGCTAACGCTAAAATTAATTGCTTATTGTATGCTTTTGTATTTCTATTTTTGCTCATTATTGTGCTGTTTATCGGATTTATATGTCTTTAATAACTTGAACTGCCTTTAATTAAATTGTGTTTTCTTTTTAAGCGCTTGAAAAAATAAAAAATAACAGCATTTTTATAAATTAAATTTTCGATTTAAGTGTTTATAATCGATTAATGAGCAACTGAAATTTTTATTCGGATCATCATTTCAATTTCGGGTACTTTCAACTTCGTATGTAAAAGTCTTTGGATAGGTAATGTAAGTTTCATGCAATCGTATTGATATGTAACGTTTCAGTAAAATAATGTTTATTAAGTGCTTTTTCGTATTTGCAATTTCACAAGTTTAATTGCTAGTCGAAGCGTCCGTTTTTTTTTTCAAAAAATTATAATTTGACCCGCGCGTCGTCACAGCATCTCTTTTAGCACACAATTATATGCTTTAAATCTATTATTTTTAATATCTTTCATTTATTATATCAAGTTTTGTTTTATTCATGACACTAGAAATTTAAATGAAATTTGCTAATTTACTTTAACTGGAAAAAATGAAGGTTTAGCTCAATAAAATTCAAAATAATCGAATTATTATGTCATATAAAATTCTAGGTATATTTTGAATTTTGAAAAAAACGCGTCTTATTTTCCATATTTCGCTTTTTTGGTCAATATTTTATGGACATATTATGCGATTTTATATTAATGTTTTACTAGGAATTAGAGCAGAGAATTTTAAAACTTGAATATTGATTTCATAACCCATTGATAAAATAAATTTTATTTAGATTATCTAAATTATTATTATATATGTGAAGGCATTAGTATTTATAAATTGAGTATATTTTTATGTTTTAAAATTTGTATAACTATAAATTTCTATTTTCCATTCAACATATCCTCCAGTACGTAGAGTTTAGGTCCGAAAAATGAAGCTCTGTCATCATTTCTGCATCAATAAAATAAATTAATTTATTGATTATAATTTCGTATTTAGCTTTTTTGGTATTTTTACTTAAATTCCTACTTATTTGTCAATTCATAATTACATTCTCTTCGCGATAGGTTCAAATATTCATAATTACATTCTCTTCGCGATAGGTTCAAATATTCATAATTACATTCTCTTCGCGATGGGTTCAAATATTCATAATTACAT
>JAKKIK010000349.1:0-34298 GCA_024500135.1 Heterodera carotae
CGTCGGGGGTGGCCTGTCGGGGGTCGGGGATGTCGGGGGTAGAGATGTCGGGGGTCGGGGTCGGGGGTGAGGCCTAAAAAGGTCGGGGGTCGGGGTCGGGGGTCGGGGGTTTCGGGGTCGGGGCTCAACCCTAACATTTTGTATAAGTGTGTAATAAAATTGGCGTTTTTCCAACAGATGGATTTTTCAGAAAAACTGCCACCTTAGAGTAACCAACCAATTAATACATTCTCGGTATTATTAGAAAGCTAAATATGTGTTTAGAAGCAATGCTTCAGCGGCTACCAGTCCTAGTGCCGAATGGTCCGAGTAATACCGAATAAAACAAAAAATGTCCCAGTGTAGAATTGAGCAAAAAATTTTCAAGGCCATAACTTTGTATGCCAAAAATGGTAGCATATTGTAGGATGAGTTGTTTACTCATTTTTTTCTAAGGTTTATTTTTAAGAATATTATAATTTTGTAGAAAATAGCGACAATTGATTCTTCAAAAATACCGAGTACCGGCAAGCTCGTAACCAGAAAAATATTCGGGTGGGTGGGGGGAATCGGGAAAAAAAAATTGGGATAGTATGCCAATTCCCCCCCACCCACCCGAATATTTTTCTGGTTACGCCTTGGTGCTGATCAGGATTTGTAAAATGATCGTACTCAGTAATCAATCAATACAGCGGTCCCGTCACTATCCAGTGATCAGAAAAAGATAGACGCGCGCACTTTTAAAACCATACAAAATTTGTCCTCTTTTTTTTGTTTGCCTACCTGACAAATGAGTGGCAAAAATGGTGAATTCCAGCAGGCCCAACACGTATGCCGCTCCCGGGTTTTTTGGTGGACCGGGATTTAACCCGGTGCGGGATATTGGGCCGGGATCCCGGCACGGGGTCACGCCCGGCCACCTTTTCGAAATCCCGACTTCAAGTTAATAGCAATTTTGTCTAGTGCTAGGTATTTTTGAACACATTTATTTGTTGTTACAATGTCATGAAATTTTGCTGTCTTTTGCCATGCAAATAAAAATTGATGAACTTGACAAAAAAAAAAATTAAGCTCGACTACTAAATTTACAAAACAACAACTGACTTTGGGTGCGCTTTCGGTATCGGTAAATATCTGCAAGTGTTTTCGTCAGGAACCCGTTATTTGCGGAAGTCGAAATCCCGGTTTAGATCCTAGTTTTTACTCGTAACAATAGAAATTGCATTGTTTCGGATATTTTGATTATTTATTCAATCGATTTTTTATTTACGAGGCATCAAAATTCGATTGCACATTTTGCATCCAACATTTGCAGCGCCTTCGGCGTATGTCATAACCGTCTTTGTTTGAGTTGGTACCAGCCGCCATTTGAATGGGTGGGTGGGCGCAACTGGGCATGGCGACGTACGACCGCTGATTTTTTGGCGGGGCGGGTCAATGTTCACCCGCCGATTTGGGGGGACAGACGACCAGAGCCCACCTGTGCTACCCATTTGGCGACGGGTGGCTGAGGATGGGGACGAGCATTTGCCATAATTTGAAAGATTTTTTCATTTTGAAAATTGAATACCCTTTTTTTGCTCCGTTCATTTATAAATTAATTGCTTTCCCTGTACACACTTTAAAATTTAAAACAAAACACTTATTTAGCCTGCCTTTCAATTGCCACAATATGTGTACATAGTGAATCGTAAAAGCCGAAAAATTAAATATTAATTGAATGCTAATTAAATTTCAAAAAAATCTAAAGAGAGGCAAGAGGACTTACTTACCTATACTAAATACATTTAAAAAAACCCAAAAGGCGTAGCGTAAAAAATTAATTTAAATAAATTTAAAATAAAAAGCGACTAGAAAGACGAACAAAGTATAGAGAGACTGAAATGCCTCAGTACAACATGGAAAACCGAGAGAAGAGTGTCGCTGCCAAAAGTAAAATATTAATTGTATCCGTTTTGGATAAATTTAAAATTATAAAAAAAATTCAAACGTAAAATTTTTTTTCAATCGTTGGCCAAAGAATCATTAAAAAATTTCTACGTAATATCAACGAAGTGAAACGACTGCAATTGCCACAATACGTAGTGAATCGTTTAATAAATATCAATTGAATGCTAATCAAATACCTAAAAGTAATTTTTGACATTGCATCAGGCGTCTATAAATAGTAAAAATATACTTATGATTTTGTGCCAATTAATGATGACTATATAATTAACTGGGACTAAATATATTATATATCATGCAAAATAACAAATTATGGCAACGAATAGAAAAGAAAAGTTTACAATAAAAAATAAATAAGCATTGAAAAAGTAATTCGCCCAATAAAATTCAATTATTTTATGTTTTTATTCATTGGAATCATTTGGCTTAAATATAAAAATAACAAATTACAAATGAGCCTAAAGAAAAAATCAAGCCTTTAAAATATTTACCGAAAAAATACAATCTAAATTTGTTATTACGATGAAGAGACACCCAAAACCGGTTCACAGTCTAAGCTGCTCTGATAGACTGCTCATATCTTCAATAAAATAATAAATTCCCGTGCGACAATTTTAACAAAGCATCTGCGCGAGAAGATACGACCAATATCCGAAATATATATAAATTAATGCAGAGGTGGAATCGAAATTTTTCTGAAATAAGAACATCAAAGGTAAAAGATAAGATTTTGGGGTCTAAAATAAGAACATTTTTTAACACATTAATTTCGCATTTCATTTAAAATATCAGCATTTGCGAGATATTTCTAACCGACAACAATTTTTTGAGCAATTCGGGCTGCAATTCGGGCTTGAAATCAGAAAAACAAAATTTATTTGGGTAGGGTCGGGCGGTGCCGATAGGCCGCTGGGAAAATTTTGAAATTTAAACGAACTTGTTAACAGAATTTGCTAGATTTTATACGCTTTTTCGCGTCATATTTTCATTAAAGATACTATTTTCTGCAGGGTGGGAGGGGGCAGCAGTGCCGATAGGCGCCGCTGGGGAAAGTTTGGAAAAAATAAGTGATTTTATTAACAAAATTTAATCCTTTTTTATCGTCTTATTTCATTTTTGAAGGCAAAAAAAAAAACGCTTCGAAACAAATATTTCAAATATTCCTACGAATAACTTACAAATAAGTACAAATGGCATCCCTGCTTTATTATAAGGCAATTGGATTTTACAAAACAAAAATTAAATAATAAATTATTTATACACATCATTTGTTTGACTAAAAAATTAAATTGAGTTTACAAACTTAAAGCTTAAGACGTTTCCTAAACACATAAAATCTATTAATAACCATGCAACGCATTAAACGCCTTGGGGGTAGATCAAATAATAAAAAAGTGCTGCTAAAATGGTGGTGCCACAAAACTTGAAACTTTTTACAAAAATAATTAAATTCAAATAAAAAAGTACTATTGTCATTTAATACTTTGGCAAAATTAACCATTTTTGAGCTAATTACAGAAAAAAATGTAAAAGTATACTTCTTTAAATAAAATAAGTGATAAAAATCAAATAAAAATAAATTTCCATATTATAAAAGATGAGGAAGACAATAAAAATTTAACCTTCGCTTGAAAATTTTAGGGCAAAAAGATAGTCGCTATCAGATCAAAGTCGGCTTGATTCTAAAGTCCATCAAAGCATAGAACACAAAAGAAAAAATATGCAAAGGTTTATGTTTGGATTCATACACAGAGCAGAGCTCATTTTGTTAAGATAATTTAAATTAATGATGCTGTAAAAGCAATTATTATAATAAAATGTCATTTAATATTTTGGCAAAATCAACCATTTAAAATATTATATTATAAGGCAAATAATGGGAATAACTTTATTCTTTCTGCTCTCAAACCGCGAATTTGTTTAACTGAAGTTAATTTAGATCATATGCAAGGCTCGAAAAATAAATAAATATTTTCGGAAGAAAAATCCTCTAGAGACAAAAATTAAACAACTACAGCTCTTGATGAATGTCGGTACCAATACAGACTGTGATCAGTCGTTTGGTCTTAAAACAAATAACAAAAATAAATTAAGATCAGCCGATCGAAAAGAAATGAACAACGCACCGAGCAAGGGTTAATCAAATTAACGGAAGACAGAATTCTACACATATATTTTTGTATAAAAATTCAAGTAAGAAAAAGAAAAGTTAGTGTTAAAAATTGAAAAAAACTTACCCTTTTGTATTAAATAAATGTTACCAAGATGAAAAAGGCCAAATCCAAACATAATAATTTAAAATAAAATTATTCAAAATTATAAAAAAAAATGGTTAAATTATAAATTAAACAAAATGCACACAATGAAATTTTAATTTTATCGGACAATAAAAAATTGAAGAAGTATCTTTAATCATTGGGCACTTAACAGAGCTAAATAAACTCAGTAGAAAGCAGAAATTAACCTAGTTTAATACATAAACAAAAATGAATTTATATCCACGAGTATAATAAAATAAATATATACGTTATAATGTTATAAACATGGATCAAATCATGGCATTCCACAAAAAATACCAAAAAGACCAGTTGAACAAATTTTTCGGGTTAATAAAGAACGCCATAAAAGATTGGTCTGAGAGAAGCAAATCCTTGAAATAAATTTATTGTTATATATATTAAAACAATTTTATATGTCATCGATTTAATAACTTATTATAGATATAGATTATCCACACATCTGCCATAAATATATTTGTATTTATGTGATACCTAAAGCAAACGTTAAAGAATAAATAAAATTAAAAAGAATCGTCTATGCAAAATATAGTCACTTCATGATAAGTACAACTATTAATCATTTCAAACAAAAATGAGATTTTTTATTTACCAAATTAATTATCTACGGATACGAAGTGATTATGGGGAAATGATATGTCTTTATCTTTATTAAATCAATCTACAATTTAAAAAAATATTGAAAATTCACTTGGATAAACGTTAAAATAAATTGAAGAGGTCAGGTCTATAGTAATATACTGTTAAAAATGTAAATTAAAAAAAAATGTTTGGGTTACAATAATATTACTATTGAAATCAGTAAGAATATGACAAAGTGGTGAAACGTCCAAAGAAGAGAGCCCAGGGAAACAAATAAAACATTGAGCCGATCGAAATACGTGAGACAACGCACCGAGCAAGGGTTAATCAAATTAACAAAAGACAGAATTCTACACATATACATACATATTATTGTAAAAGAAATAAATAAGAAAAAAAAATAGTCTTTTTGTATTAAATAAATGTTACCGAAAAGATGAAAAAGGGCAAACCAAAACCAAAATATTTTAAATAAAATATTCAAATATATAAAAAATGGTTAAAATTAAAACAAAATACACCTCAATTATCGACCAAATGATTGGAGAGAAACGAAATTATTCTCAACACGGGATCAAATAAAAGCGAGTAATGGAAAGGCATTTGAATAAAAAAGACAAACAAAGATCTATCGGTGTAAACATGGCGATTTATTTCATCGATTCAATTCGTATGACCGTGTTCTACAGCGGAAGAAATCCCATGAAAACACTTATTGCAATGAGAATAATTACTTAAATAATATTTATAATTAAAACTTTACAATTAGTCGAAAAATAATTATTTCGAATATCACGAATATCATAATCAAGCTTCAAATAAATTTATATAACCTTTATTATGAATCTTCTTTGGAATTATTAAGAATATATCATTTTTTTAGGTAGCATAATACCGAAATTCTCAAAATAATTGAAACTATAAAAATTAATTTATCTACAATTTCAGACGTAATGTCAAAATACGTATACATTTTCCAAAATGACGCCTATGCTGATGTCATGGAAAAAAATGGAAAAGGAACACGATTATAAAAGTATTTGACAAATTAAAAAAGGATTCAATCATGATAGAGCAATACGAAGATCTTAATTGGTTTTTTTTTGCCCCAACATACAAAGATGAGAATGCTCTGTTTTTACTCAATAAAACATTCAACTGGATGAACTTAAAGAAAAAATTCAAAATATTTAACAGTATATCCACATCTTTTATAATAAATGCTAATTTTACCCACTCACTTTTTCAATAGATATATTAAATTGTGCGAATAGCATTTCTTCAATTTCACATGATAGATGCAAATTGGACAAAATTTCACAAAGCTACGACACCTTATCCAAAAAATATAACCAATAATAAAACAAAAAAATCAAATATCTAAGACGAGAACAAACATAAAATTTGACTATTCATAAATTTGAAAAGATATAAAGATATAAATACTAATTGATGGAAGATCTAACAAAGCTAAAAGAATAAAATTTATTTCGTAAGTGGACAAACACCCAAATCTTATAAATGTAAAAATTTTAAGCAATATCACTGCAAAAAGACAAAATTTTTTAAATGTGCAAAATACCATGAATCATAGGTATTTCAATAAAAATTAATATATATAAAATTAAACCCTTTGGTTTGGTTTGCTTAAATAATAAATAAAATAATGTAATCAAAAACTTTTATAATGCGAAACAAATGGCACAACTCTTTTATAGCTTGTCATGCCCACATAATCTTGTAAAGCATAATAGACCGATGCAGCACAGGACGATTTAACCCGTTGGTTCAGTAAAATTTATTGATAACATAGAAACAGAGATCCAATAATAAAAATTAAATTAAGCTATTCTTGAGAACATCATCTTGTTGAAAGAGTAGAACCGGAACAATCGGGTTAAGCAAAGCCAAATAAAAATAAATATGTTAATTAAGCCATAAATAATTAACCAAATATACAATAGGCCCTCATGCTCTATTAATTAAAGCTTAATCAACAATTTTTGAAAAAATACAACCTTTAATCCAGTATGTACAAAATAAATTTTTTTAATTAAAATAATTCACGATTAATTAAGAAAAAATTATCAATATTTTTTCCAGAATCAACAATTGCACAGATCAGTTTTCAACAAATGTTATTCCATCTTTTAAGAATATTAGTTTGCGGGAAGAGGCCAAACATTAAATTTGATAATTGTATATCGTGAAAGTTTTTTACTAAAGTACAAAAAATAATGATTAAAAATTCTTATTTCAAAAATAAAACTTATCCGACGCTTTATGGAATGTTTTTTTTAATGTAATATAAATTTATGACAAATAAATTTTAAATTAAATTACCAATACAATAATCATATTATATACCTCTGGAAAACCAAAACTGTTAATAAAAATGGAAAAATAAAACAGCTTTATTATATACATTACCCTGACTATTATTTACAAAAGCATCTTTTTACAGGTGAAATAACATTTAGAAAAGTTTGTGTCTTTGCCCAAATATTAAATTCACGAATGTTGACCACATTGATTAAACATGCGTTCACCATTTCGTATGCCGCCTCAACGAATCCTAAATCTATAATATATCTAAATTAAAAATAGTGTTTACAAAGGCAAATAATAATTAAAAAGTTTATAACTTTTTAATCAGGTGGATTTCCATCAAAATAAATAAATCTGATAACCCATATCTTTTAAAAAATATTACTAAATATTCATTTTATTCATTCACAAAGGGTAAAGGAAAAATAAATAAATATGAACTAATAAGAGTTTAAATAAATAAGAAATTGTTCGTCAGGAAAAAGTAAGTATTCATTTAAAATATAAAAGGATCCAAACCTATGAAAATTATAAATTATGCTATGCAAGCTGATTAACGGAACTAAGCCTAAATAAAATTTAAAACTAAAATCTAGTAATTAATATTTTAGTTTTGAATTCGATTTAAAACTAAGTTTGAAAGGCATGAAATGATTTAATAAAAATAAAAAAACTCACTTCTAAACTCGAGAAAATTTATTTCGAATTTCTCAAATTATTATGTTAAAATATTTTTATCTAAAAATTATATCACAATTATAAGGAGAGTAATTAAGATTTGCGCAAATGAAAAATTTTATGTTTATTTAGATGGCTCTTTTATAAAAAAAATAATAAAATTTCTTATTCTGAATAAAAAGAAAGGAATACAGTTAAAAATAGTAATAACAATTGGTATTCATAACAATCCAAAACAAAATTTCGTTTTACCTTACATGGACAGTGTAAATGTAAGAAACTTTCTTACTCGCAAATATTCCGCATAGATGAGTAAAAATTTACAAAGTAAATGCATTGAATTTAACTTACATTTCATTATTAATTTAATTATCAAAAATAAGTATTATGAAAAAAAATATTTATTCTCAAGTATCATATTTTAGAAAAAAACTAAGCAAAGGTTTTATACTGTTTCAATAAAGGTTATACTGGAAAAAGCAAAAATAACAATTATTTTATAGTAAAAATTCCCAGTTAAGTCAAAATAGCGTAAAAATCAGCCATTAAAGCAAATAACAATTTTATGATAGTTACTAAATAATTGACTACATGTATTATTTTCATTTTTTCTATAAATAATGTAATTATTAACAAACCATGAAATGAAAAATGCCATGAGAATGTGTACTTAAATTACTGAAAAAATCGTAGATACAAATAAAATCATAAGTTATTATATAAATTGCGAAAAATATTTGATACCAAAATTATAATATTAAATAAACTACTGAAAAATAGTCGACACCAACAAACTTACTCATAAAACACTGAAAAATCGTCAATATCAATTAACTCATAAATTATTATATAAATTGCCCTGATATAAAAGTTCATATTAAAACAATTAAAATAAAGTCAAACTAACTATACAATCCATAATGCAATTAATAATTATTAATCTTTTATTCATTTAAAGACAAACATTAATTCATAAAATTGATAGAAATTGAAAAATTATTTACACATTTAGGAAGGGATCTATGAGGATTCGGCTGATCATAAAAGTGCAAAACAGACAAGTTGGTTTAGTTGCAAAATATCAAAAAAAGTTAAATAATTATATTATAATAAAGAAAATAACAAAACATTAAAGAAATAAAAAGAATCACTGATTTCTAGTAAATTAGTTTCTATGTAGATTGTATCATAAAAAAGAGAAAAATGGGAAGCATCATGAAACCATAAATGAAAATCATTATCAATGTGTAAAATCACATAAATAATAATTTATAACGCCACTCTTATCTGCTGCATAAATTAACACAAGTTGAGAAATGAGCTATTGGTACGCGTAATATAAACATTTTGAATGGCGAAGCATGGGACAGTCGTCAATGATTAAGAAGAAAATGAAGTTTAACGGCAAATTTAGAAATTGAAATTTTAAAAAATCAAAAATTCCTATTAAACAACTTGTCCACATTGTCGAAGGACATTGTTTTAACTAATTTAAATTTCTGCATTAATTCGATGAGTTGTTGTGAAAATAGAAACATTAAAAAAATCAAAAATTCTAAATATTAATTATCAATATCTTATTTAACTGTTCAAAAATGAACATCAACTTGTGTTTCGTATATACCTAATAACAACAAAAAAGACTATTCGTTTTTTGTTCATAAATGAAATTAACATTGCGTTTAAATTGTTGGTTGTTCTAGATTAACTATCAGAAATAATACAGGTTTCCTTTGAAAAGACTATTGTAAAAAAGTCTAAACAAAACAAAAAAAACGTTTTAATTATTAAGCAATGAATTTGCGAAGCGGACAATAAGCATAAGAACTAGCGGATCAAGATAGCTCGTTTAAATCTAAATTAACGAATTCTTTGAATCATTAGCGCCATGCGCCCCTGTCGACGATAATCTCAACATATTTACGATCAATATATGAACATTATCCAAAAAAACAAATTTATGATAAAACTGGAAAAATTACAAATATACCAATTGTAAAAAAACCATTTCTTGAAATGGAAATCAGATAAATATTATTGTTAATTAAGATATTTTACATTATCGATACTATGCTCAAAGTAACTCTGTAAAAATTGAATTTAAATTAATAACATTAATAGTAAGAAATGTAATGCTTCTCTCAAATAAAAATTGATTAAAATAATATCTTTAAACAAATTACCAACATCAAATAAATATCATCGAAAATAGTATATAGCAATATTTACAAAAAAAATCACCAACCAGAAAATAGCAAAAATTTAATATAATTAAATGCACTATTTGCTCAAAAAATTAAAAAAAAATAAACAAATTAATTTTAAACAAACTTGAAAATAAACGAAATCTGTCACCATTATCTAGAAATTAAAACAATACCAAAGAAAATTTTTATAATTTTTAAATGAAAAACCTTAAATAAACATCATTAAATTAAGAAATGAACTGTTAATTAAATTAAAGAAAAAATTTGGTTTATATCTAATATGAACCAAAAAGTAATATAATTATTTACGAAAAGATTCGATTTTTAAGGTACTACTACTATATGTACATAAAAGGAGTTAACAATAAATTAAAAATAAGACAAGTAATGCTTTGCCCATAACTATACATTGTGCAAAACTTACACAAAAATTGTACACAATCGCATAAACTCATCACACTACAAGAATAAATATAAAGAACTTAGCAAGGTAGATTATCAGCAATTAAAAAACTTTCTAGGCAGCTTTTTTCCATCGATCTCTTAAATAAAATAAATAACATGTAATTAAAATCTGTACATTACTTCGGAGAAACCAACTAAAAAAATATTAACAAATCAAAAAAAAAAATTAAATTCACAATTAATATCTTTTGCTGCTGTTATTGTACTCTGCTTTCGACCAATATTCTTCTTTCGGATACTTAAACGGATTGCACATATTAATTTTCAATAAAAGTTTGACAGTTGTGTGTAGAATTAAGCCGAAATAAGATCGAATATTCGAAGAAAAAAAAATTTATCTGCTTATTAAATATTATGTATCTTTTATCCAATTAAAACCCAAGGTAAATCAATTTAAACTAAATAGGCTTACCTCGAAACTTATCAAATATATAATCAATTTTAAATTAAAATGCTCCTTCAAATTGCATAAATATTTTAACAAAAATGGTAATTTCTATAATTCTTTCGCAAATTTTACTCAACTTTAATATATTATTGTGTTTAATTGAAATGCATTGCATAAATAACTAATGGCAGCGTTGGCATCTGCACTTAGAGCATGGAATTGCGGCGATTTTTAAAAATACTTTATAATAAAATAACTTGAAAATTATTTTTTTCTTTATATTGAAAATGACAAATAAATTTAAAGCTAGCTTAATTAGAAGAGTATTGTCATTAATTTCAATTTAAGAAAAATTAAAAATTTTTAAATAAAGAAGGTAATTAAAATTAATAAACGCGCTTTTTAACTAATAATTATATGTCGGAATTTTAAGCTTATAAAAAAAATATTTATTAATTTTGGTAAAATGAAGTAAATTAAATGCTCAGTTATATGAAGCATTAATGAACCTGAGGTAATGTATTTAAATAAATGTAAACAATTTTATTCCATGCAATCATTTATTTAAAAAAACAAATTAGCAAATTGTTAAATAAATTAACAAATTAAAAGAATTGCTAAATAAATATATGCAAAATTTAACTCTGACAAATGTTACGAAATAATGAGATTAAAACAATCTTTAATATAATAATAGGATGAGAACAACCTGAAAACAATTTTAAAATTTTTACTCTTTTAATGATCTAAAAAATTTATAAAATATCATGTAAACGGATCTACAGAAAGCATTTCGTCACTGATGAAATTTTATTTTGAAATTAAGCAATAAAAATTAACGTAAAACAGTATAAAAAAAAAACAAATATTCTACGAAAGAACTAAATATCGAAATATTTATTAATAATTCTTTTATTACTAGTAAATTGATTTATTTTGGATAATTAAATAAATATATTAATAAGAAATTTTCACAAAAATACATTCAGAAAGATTTTGCAAAAATAATAACAAAAACAAAACACATGGTTATTTTTTACAATTTACTCTCGTAAATCCGGCAATAGATTGCCAGTGTTCGCCATTGGACAAAACACACCGCGCAATATTGCGGAGAAAAAGGGAAACTCCGAACATGAGCATAAGTTAAGTAATGTAATGTTTTGCTCCATTAAAAATTACTAAAAATAAATTAAAAGGCGCTATTATAAAAATATATCAATGTAATTTGAGATGTCTTTGTTCTTGAATTTTATCAAAAAAAAAATGTTTTTATTATTCAAGTAAATCTGTTGCCTATTAAAGAGAGAGACAATCGTCGGTCGGATTCATCAAAATATTCAACCCAACAATGCACTCGAATTAATATTCATAGAAATTTTACTATATAATTAATTTCATTTTAGTTAATAAATTAAATAACAAAAAAACTGATCATAGTTATTGATCAAAAATTAATTCAAACAATTGAACGCATGAATATTCGACTTCTTTGGTAGATAAACTTTGAATTTTTATTAGAAGGAGGATATTAATTCACACAACAAAACTAATAATCCGAATTAAAAATATTGGAATAATTGCACCTAAACATGTTTTAGAATGGATTAGTAAATTATAAAATGTTCAATTAGTTAACTGAACATACAATTAAATTAGGAAAAGTTATGTTAAAGATACGAATCCATCGCTGAATAAAAATTATATGTTAGAAAAGGTATTTGAATGAGAGTATAAATAAATTTACTCCAAAATCACAAACAAAATAACACTGGTGAATAATCATCAACTGGTCATTTATTTTCTGATTATATTCATTAGAAAAGCTCAAGAAATTTATTACGGTGAATATTAAAATCTCAGTCAATTTATATATGAAGAAGAATGACCTAATAAAGATGTATACAAAGATGATAAGCCTTTGCCAAAATGTGGATACACTTAATTTAATATAAAAAGTTAACAAAAAATAATTACCGACAAGCTCTAATGTTTAGAATTTTTATCAATCCAGAAATCTTTTCGATTTAAAAAAATAACAAAATAAGAACATAACTAGTAAAAAATATATTTAAGTCTAAACTTCAAACTATACATCTGTAGATAAAACCAATAAGGCAAATTTTTGCACACTACAACTTAATATTCATACAAAAAAAATTTTGATCATTATTCTGTCTGCAATCTAGATTCAAAATCAACACTTTTCGTCATTACTAAGAAGAAAAACCCTGCAAATATATGGAACTTATCAAGTTCAAAATAAGAAGAAGTTTTGCAAAAGTCAAGCAAAACAATGATTAAATTTAATTAAAAAATCCTTTAATTTTGCCGTGCTAATTTCTTTAATACGCTAAAGTTGACCAAAATTTTAAAATTTATATAATGTCGGTGCGAGAATGGCCGTCAAACTTAAGAACAAAAATTACAATGCTGAAGAAGCAGAAGAAATAGACCATAACTCGTTCTCTACAAGAATTCAATAATTTTAAAAATTATTATAAATTCACATCTATTTTCTTTTTTTATATAAATTTGTTTTCTCATATAATGTTCTTGAATTCTATGGGATTATTTTTATTATTTTAATAAATATTTGTGATAATTATTGTTTTCTCGTTAAAAATTATTTACTATTTTTTATTGCCGAAGATAATGTATTTTAGAATAAGTACTTATGAATTAAGAAAGTTTCATTTTTAATATTTTATTATTAATCACGTACTCTTTCACAAGAAAGGTGCATGGTTGGACGCTAATCGTACATTCATCCTGGTATTGCCTCAAAGATGTAATACTTTTTAAATTTATAATTTTAGTTTACATTCATTGGGATTAAAATAAGTTTTATAGGGATATGACAATTAATATATTTTTTTAAAATCATGAGTGATAATTGGATTAAGGTTTTATGATACTAAATTTTAATCATCATACGCCTTCTGCTTCGTAAAATTATTAATTTATACGCAGTTTTTAACTGATTTATATTATTTCAACTTATTTAAATACAAAAATATTTTATTTTTTATTTTTATAATACTACCGATTGACGTAAAAGTGATATATTTTACTTTCTTTTCGCTATCCAGTTTTTTTTGAATAATAAAAAAGTATTTTTTTATTGAGATGCAAAAATCGCACAATCACATACAAAAATTTTGATTAAAATCAAAATGACGGTGTCTTATCTCCTTGTCGAAATCTGAACACTTTACGAGATGCTCAATTTTCATTTGTTATATTGAAAAGATTAATTAATAATACCAAATTACAAGAAATTTGTTTAGGAATAAAAATTGAATAATAATTATTACAGACAAACATTAATACAGTTTTTGTTTTTATCATAATACAAATGATTAAGCAAAGCAACTTCAGTAGTAAATATTTGTAGATATATTTAATTTGTTAATTTGGTAAAATAGACTAAAACTTTTGAATATTTTTTTTGTCGTCGAAAGAACATTAAAAATCGCTTTAGCACATACTAATTAATTTATTCTTTCTAAACCTATCGTTACCAATAATAGGTTCTTGATATTGGGTAATTATTGATGGATTCAGGAACGAAATGACTAAGATACATTATTGTTGTTAGTAATTTGAAATGAATAACAAATTAAATAAACAAACTTTTAAGAATACATTAGGCAAGAATTGCAAATAAACGATATTATAATATTTTGAAAAAAATAGAATCAGAATTAAGGGATAAATTTTGTTAAATTAAAGATAACTATAACTTTAAACTTATAATCTAATAATTAACTATGAAATTTACCAATAAATAATAATATTTTTTAATTAAAAAAGAATGTATGAACATAAAATGATTTGATGTAAATTAGAATATATCTACGAAAAAGCTTATTTCCGAAAAAATATGCAAATTAAAGAAGCAATATTATAAAAATAACTAAAAAAAAAATTAGATAAAAATTAACTCAGCTGATAAAGTTTGTTAAAATGCATATTTAAAATTTAAAAAAAAATGAAAAAAAAACTTTTTTATAAAAAGAAATTGATTATAGATATGTCATAAAGGACAAAAAAAGTAAAAACTTTTGAGTCTTTTTCATAGGTTAAAACGAAAATAAAGGGTTCTTCATACCGGACAATAAATTATTGGTTAGCGTTCTCAACGTAACCGTTACGTATATATAATGGCGCAATATCGTGACTGAATGCGATTTAAGTGTATCTATCTACGTTTGGTTTTCAAACTAAATATAAAAGGATGAAAAATAATAACGATAATTTTAAAAGATATTATCCATAAAAGCCCTTAAAATCCAAAATAAAAATAAGCAAAAAAAATGTATTGAAGTATCAGGTTTATCAAAATCAAGTCTATTCTAAAATTAAGACCAAGATAAAATATGCATTTTGAGAAAGCAAAATCAAAGCTGCAAAAAAACTATTAAACAAGATATTCCAATAAACTACTTGTGAATGCTTAGTCGAATTCAGATAATTGGGAGACAATAATTTATAAATTAAATTTTAAATAATAAATTCTTTGCTATATAATAATTTTAATTTTTTTGTTATTCTTGAAAAAAAATAATTAAAATTGAATAATTTGATAAGTAAAATGATTGGTCAAAAATTAAAAAAATTAAACTTTTTTGAATTCTTTAGATATGATAAATTGATAAAACAGAAAATCAATTATTACGAGCATAACGATTTCACATTTTGAGTATAATTGATAATCAAATCTGTGGTGACAGCGACCTAACGAAGGATGAATTAAGTTTTATTAGCTAAAATGAATATCTGTTTTTGAAAAACCTGTACATTATTGGTGTCAGAAAATAATTAATAATAAAAAATCAACATAAATGAGAGTAACTGTGTTTGGTAATAACCAAATGAAAAGTGTTAATCAGAATTTATGCGAAATTTAAACTATACTTTCGAGACTTTCCAAAGTGTCAAATAAATTTTTTGTATAATATATGTATATAAAAAAAATCAATTTATAAAAAAGTAAAATAAATTAAGAAAAACAAATATTTATTTGTCATGTCAGCAATAATTGCTTAGACAGATATCATAAATTAAGAGATTTGAATTTGAAGATTTTCTTTTTAGATTCCAATAAATAAAAGAATTTGACATTGTATTTAGGATTAAATAGAAATACGAAATAAAAATTCACACGGAATAAACTTCAAAAATAATGAATTTAAAAATATAACAAAAATTAAATAAAAATACTTTCAGTCTTATAAATATGTCGTAATAAATATTCTAATAGCAAAATGCAAAAACTAGTAACTCTTCAAAATAAACAAAATAAACGTTTAATTTTCTAGATTAAGATTTTATTAATCAACAGCAATTATTAATAATTGGGCTGACATTCTATAAAAAAAAATTATTCAAAGTTTTAATGAAAAACACGATAAATTAAAAAAAATTAAATATAATTTATGAATTTTTAAAAATTAATTCAAATAGAAAATTTAAAGAAAATAAAAAACCCAGAAAGCTCAATATATTGACAAATTGCTTATCATTAAACAACTGCTAGTATTGAGCGACTAGCCGCTTGGCTGTACAATCGAAGATTGGTATCATAATGTAAATTTAAAATCAACTTTATACGAGTTATTAATAAGATCCACAATTTTCCTAATCAAGGATTTTAATGATAATTTGCAATTTTGAATTGAAGAAATTTTATTATTATTAATAAATTAATGTAAGGCAATTAATTAAATAAAGATTTCACATGATAATAAATGTAAGTCCTTCAGAATGTTAACATATTCTAATTATGGAAAACAAACCCAGTTTTTTTCACTCCGCCGAAGAATACAAGGTGATTTGGATGTTCCCTTGTCTTTCCAATTCACCGTTTTTATGCGTTTTAGGCTCCCGATCGATCGCGATTAAAATTAAAATAAAAAACATTCAATTTAAAATCCAAATATTAATTCTTGAACAAACCCATTAAACGCATGTTAAATCATGGAAGGCCGAATATAATTATAAATATCGGACATTTGTAACAAGTAAACAAATAAATTGCTGTGGGTTGAAAGTTGAAAAATAATAAGACAAATTTTATGCTAAAAGAAACATGTTAATGTTTAAATTTGCAACAAATTCTTTGAGCAAAATAATGGATAGCCCGATAAATGATGAACCTATATTATGCCAAAATGTTGTACCACGCGACGTCCGAGGCGAACAGCTAAAAATCTTACAAATTTAACTAGGACATGTATATATCCTATCTACAACATGAACCTGACATAAACTTTAAAAAAATATTAAAAAAGAAAAAAGTAACTATCAAGAAAAATTTAAGTTAAAAATACGAAAAAACTATTTGCATACATATTCGATACTAAAAAATTTCAAATTATGTTTGTACAAAAAAATTAGTAAATTAAAACACACTTGTTCCAAGCCAATAAATAATGCTAATTTAAGACCACAAATCTGTGAGAAATGGCGTGAAAATGAAAGAAAAATTAACAAATTCAATAAATATCGCTATAATTGATATTGATTGTTGTGTAAAAAACCAAATCTTTTTTAATAGTATTAAAGTAATTTAAAATATTCTATTACTCGAACAATAAATCTCAAACAAATGAGTATATAATCATTCTTCAATGATGAGTTTGCACTAAATAGCATTGACCTGAATAATTCTCAAGCAAAAAAATTAAAAAAACAATCTAACAGGCAATTCTATGAAGTTCAGCAAGTTGTAATTTGAATCAAGAAAAGAACCAGCGCATTACTCAAGACTGCAAAGAATTGTCGCAAAACTACTGCATATGAAGAACATGGACGGTGATTGACAGATTGATGAAAGCCGATGCAAGAAAAATTAAACATAAATTATAATTTAAAACTTTAACGAAAAAGAACAAAATCTTTGCTGAGATATGCATTTCAATATATACCAGATAAAAAACTAAAACACATTACAATTTGAATAATGGTGCAGTAAGCACTCATTCATTATTCTATTGCAAATAAGTTTTATTGAATTATATTAACTAAAAACTATTGAGAAAGAATAAGGACAAAATAATGAAAGATAATTTTAAATTGAAAAACCGGGAATAATCGTGTAAATGAAAAAAATATATTTATGATTTTGTAATGCGATAAAAATGAATTTCGAACGAGCTGGCGGAGAAAATACAGGAAGCTGACATAGCTCGGGCTTTATTATTAAAATATAATAATAAAAATAATGCTTATATATGAAAAGCTAATCGACAAATATTTTGAAGGGTTGAAAAAATTAATTAAACTGTGATAAAAGGCAGGTTTTAAAGAGTATACAAGATATCGAAAAAAATTCTAATTAAATTAACATAAATAATTGAAAATTAAGTAAAAAAACACCTTTAAATCTAAAGACAACACAAATGTAATCTAATCTGAAAAATATGATAGTTTATAAAATTATTATAATAATGAACAGAACCAGCCATCCATGGATAAGCACTATATGAGTCCCTTAAAAGGACTGACCAAATCAATCCAAAGAATAAATTTTGAAATTGTGATGAAAGCAATTAAATACATTAATACAACAAATAAAAGCTTATTGATAAATAAATAATAATACGAAAGCAAAGAGCCAAAATCAAAAAAAGAGGTCTTCAGCATGAAGAGAAAGCCCAATCAATTATTCAGAATAAACCCAAAACGAAATAATGTAATAACATTAAAAAAAAATCGAAATGTAAAAATTCAATAACCACGAAAACTTTTTGGATATTTTAATGCGTTGAAATGCCATTTGTAACCCAATTGCAATTCTATGAAATATAATAATCTTTGAGGAGAAGAGTCCATAATATAGTATTAAAATGCTTTTTTTAACAATTATTAAAGATGACGGGTCGCGACAAAAAAAAACTATGTGATGAATAAGAAAAACTCTTAAAAATGTTTGAATGCAAAAAATTTAAAAAGTGAGTTTTGTTTCATTTAACACAGCGTTAAAAGCTTAAGTACACGATGCAATGACTAGGAAACTACTTTTCTCAAATTAAGAAAAAAAAAGCATTTTAAATAAAATGTTATCAAAAATAACCAAAGTTGATATTCGAAACAAATACCAACGCGCACATTCTGCAATTAAACGGCCAAAATGCATGGCTCGAAATAAAACAAATCAAAATTTTGATGCAATTGATGATGGTTTATTGAGAGCAGAAATTAATTTATATGGAAAAACAAAAAAAATGGCTAAATAAATTCTATTAAAATGATCGTTAATTATAAAAAGTGACATTCAAAAAAATTAAAGAAAATAATGATTTATTGGAAGCAGATTTGTAATCATCGCTTGCACAATGGAAGCAAATATAATTAAGATAATTTTATTCGCTTAAAATAACTCAAGTTGCTAAACGTTGTCAAAGAAAACATTTGAAATACCAGCAAAGTTCCTATTTTAAATTTATTACAAAATAATTTTGTTTGCATGCATTATTCGCCCAATTTAAACCAGATTTACTTTTAAGTCAAAACCATCAATTATCATACTCACACAAAGGCACAATTAACAATTAAAGCCGCACTACATGGTTCACTTTGTTGCTTAAAATGATAAACAGGAGGAGGATTGACGGCTATTGTTCAACTTGTGGATTATTATTAATAAATGTTAGAAAGAATAAGTTAATAACATTTAAATTTTAAATTAGCTAACTAAGGATGACCATTATAATAAAAAACACATTTAGGCCAGCGAATGACCAAAAATTGAACAATCATAAATGAAAATAATTAGAATAAAATACACTTTCAAAAAATGAAAGAAATACTGAGTCCTCATCAATAATCCCTTGTACAAATGAGCTCTTAAACATCAAGTATTTAAAATTCCAATGTTCTGCTGAAGCAAGCTTGTATCCTTATGATAAATAATATTCTTTTAAAATAAATTTTAACCCAAATTAAGCTGGACAGATAAGGGTAGTCTAATCGATAAATAACGGGAATATGTACATTCTTTTACAATTTTTTTCGGAATCTAAACAAAAATTAATTTAAAATAGAAATTAATAATTAGCATAAACAAAGATCATTTTAAATGTATAAATGCAAACGACTCACTCATAAACCAATCACATTTTTAAATTCTTAAAAATTTGAAAATTGTTGAAAACTTAATATAACCCCAATTTTATCTCGCAAATTTTTTAGGCCAAAAATTAATAATCAATTGTTGCATCAATTATTTTAACTGCTAAGTAGTCGAAGATGTCAGCATATTTCAAGTCCACTGACAAGCTGTTAAAAATTGACCAATTGAATATCGAGCATATTTTTTGCTATAGTTTTATTAAAATAAACAAATTTTTTGATCCGCAAAAGATAAAACTTAAAATTATTTTATCTGAAAATAAAGACTAATTTATCACAATTTTTTATATTAAGACCTACAATCTGATAAATTTGAACCTAATTCGGAATTGATAAAAATAAATTAATAATCCGGTTAACAATTATTCCAATGTTGACCAAATTAAACCTTAATATAAGTTCAAAAGAAAAAATATTCGCAAAAAATTTTTTAAAACAATATTACATAAAAAAATTGTAAAAATTAACACTTGCTGGATAATGGACAGAAAAATACTTCACCAACCAACTGAGTCAATGTAATAAAGGATCGCTGCTAACATTATTTAAAAAAAGTAATAGCTAACTAAGAAAACGAAATTAATAATTACCTTAGAGTTTTCGACAAAGCGAAATTAATATAAAATTATAAATAAAAAAATTAAAAAATAAATGAATAAAAATGAAATTTTTAAATTAAATAAAAATAGAAGAATGGAAGAATGGAATACAAAAAATTTCAAAAAAATTTTTATTTATTGCTCATGCTTTAATTTATGTATATGTTGCATCCGATTTACAAAATCCTCAGATTATTTTTTTTATCTTAAAAAATAGCTTTAGCGTTACTATTTGAACAAAATTGCTCTAAAATTTAAATTTCAAAAGATACAAAATACTTATATGTATAATACGAAATCCAATTTATATTATCAAATATATATAATCTGACCTTAGATTTATATCAATTCGACAACAATTGGGTCGGCGTATTACAATCTACAAAATTTAAACAACTCTCTAAATAAAGAAGACTTAAATGAAAAAATTCTTATCGTATTCTTTACATCTCAATAATTTTACAAACCAAACCATAGCCCTAATCAAATTGATTAATTACAAATAGAAATTTTCATAACAAATTTTAAATTGTCATCCAAAAGTTTATACGCACTATCGAAACGAAAATTTATTCTAGGGAAGCTTTGATATTTTTTGCATAAAAATTATAAGAGGCATAAAATAAATAATTTTCAACAATTTTATTCCGGACATAAAAAAGAATAATGACAAACTTAATCAAAACTTCATGCCGTCAGCTATATCATACTGCAAGTGGACATTTTAAGGTCGGCCGATAAATAAGAAGCCCTGGATCATACAGACAAGAAAACGTAAAAATCTTGGCATTAGATTTGGATCGGGGTTCATCAAGGCAGAAAATTTCCGGAACATATGAGCTTTCAAAACACAAAATGCGTAGCAACTCTTGAAACGAAATTTTTCATTGAAAAAAAAATAAAATATCTAATTCAAAAAAAAAGCTGTGTATACGAACCAAATTTATAAATTAATACGTTTGGAACCTGTTGTAGGCTTAGATTATATAAAAATAATAGTAAAATCGAATTTGAAAACAACTTAATACTTAATCTTTGTGAAAAAAATATGTGTAAAAAATGACTCTAGAAAAGATACATTAAAAATAATTTAATATTGCAGGCCACAATTTAAAAATGGAAAATCTTGTTAAAAATTAACTAAAAGAAATATTGGTAATTAAGGATGCTAAGAAAGGTAATGTTTATTTGCAGATAATATTGTACCATATTAATTGAAAAATAATACCAATTGATTTGTTAAGACCCACTACCGCTCAAATAGCGAAAGAATGTACTGAAAATGTCAAACTTGAAAAGAATGAGATTCGCAAAGGCTGTAATTTAACAAATTGCAACAATTGAAAAAATTAATTTCTAACTAAATTATATAATATTTATTTTTGAAATCCGTAAATGGCTTAAAGCAAAAGCAATTATAATGCTGTGTTATATTTTAAATAACAATTTTGTTAATAAATTCAATTAACTCGACGACAATTAAGTTAAAAAATTTTTGAAAATAAAAAGCCAATGCCCTTTAAGTTTATTTTGTACTTTTTCACCACCGTAACAAGCTGCATCTAAAGTAATTTATACAAATACCAAAAGATTTGAGGTTGATGAGTCATATAGTAAAACTTAAAATATATGTTAATAATCAAAATTTGAGAAAATGAAAAATGAAGGTTGTAGAAATGAACAAACAAGCATTCTTATAAAATCTGTTAAATTTGGCAAGCATCGAAATCTACAATCTATTATAATTATTTATTTATTTACCCAAAGAAATAATAATGAGATATTAATAATAATTTTAGAAACTAAAGATTTACTTAATTTGGAAATAATCTAACTTCTGGAACCCATTAATTTAATATACGAAATGCAACCAATTAGCGCTAATTTTGCAAGCCATAAAAATTTATAATCGTAAGAATCAATGTGATTCTAAATTTAATTAATTAATATAAAAGCTTAATTTATTTTGAAAATATCGCTTGAATTACGATTTATACGACCCGAAAATCAGCAAAGAATTCAGTGTTGAGTTCGAAAACTTTAGATTATAACTGACAAAACAACCAACCTAATCAATAAATAATATGAAGAAAACTTTTCACTTAGGAATAATAATAAAAAATTTTAATTAATATTTTTCAACACTTTTTTTGGTGTATCAAATAAACCCAGAAAATAATATTCATTTAAATTCTGAGTAAACGATAAAGGTGATACAAATATTATATAAAGACAAAGAATGAAAACCAAGACAGGAAAAAAAGCAGTTCGTGAAACCCGAATATTTATAGAAGCGAAACTACGGTGATATTGAAATTATAATGGCAGAAATTATCAATAACAAAAATAAAATGATTAGAAATAATGATTTTAAGCCAGAAAAAAGATACATATAAATTTTAAATTATTTGATTCAACGCTGATTGTCAAAATAAATCGTATTTTTAATGATATTATTTTATGATACTTATATAACTGTTGCGGCTGAGCATCCGCCGTGACACACACATTCCTTAATAATTTTTGTTTTTAAACAAATGTTTATAGAAATTAAAAAAATATATATTATAACGATTTGAAAAAATAATTTATTAATTAAATTTTAAGAATTCTTCATAAAAATTCATGCCGGTAGCATCCTGTCAGCATAAGTCCAATAAATTATGAGTCCAACCAACTTTTTTTTATAAAGAATTGGGGCGTACATGGACAAAGATTAGGCAAAGGTGTTTCTGAACACGATCTTAAGCAAAGATGCTTATGCAACTAAAAAATCTTTTTTAACAAATAAATTATGCAAGACATTTAATTCAAAATATCACTACATCGAGAGCTAAATCAACAACAAAAAGGTCAAGAATCATTAAATGGTAAATAATGACTGATTGCCTAAATGTTACAAAGTGCAAAAACTAGAAAAGTTTAAGATGTAAAAAGTGGAAAAACAATTCTAAATTTTAAAGACTACATTTGCATTGATGACTGATTCTGTTACAGTCATAAATTTTACGTCTTTAGAATTAAAATCGTCGTCGTTGAATATAATAATTGATAAACATGAAAAATTAATTATAACAAAGATTAGCAATTAGTCCATAAAGATTGATTACAAATTTCCATAATATTTAATAATTAAAATTCGTAGTAATTAACTCGTCCAAATTATTTGAAAAATAAAAAAATGACATGGCGAGTCTTCAATTAAAGAAAACTTGAAAATAAAATTCTTCAGAATACTTAACAGTTTAGTAATATGGATGCTTAAATTTTATGCCTCATGAAATTCAAATTACTTGCTAATAAAACCTACTTAATTATTTTATTATATTCAGCAACCTTATCACTTACAAATAAGTACTGTAAATTTTGTAAGCTTTGGACCCTCAAAATCAGTACAATACTTACAAATAAGTACAAATGGGAGCTCTGCTTTAATACAAGAAAAAAAACCTATTTAAACGCTTAAATTATATAAACTAATTAAGGGGTATATTTTTATATAAATTTTTATACAAGAAGATAAAAAATCAGGTCTAAGTGAACAGCCCGTACAATAATGTTTTTTTTTTAATTTTTTTCAAATTTTCTTGAGTTATCCATATTTAGTGAAAAAAATAAATTTGTAAAAAAAAAAGTTATAATTATAAATATAATTTCAATACCTAAAAAAAATCATAAAAAATGCACTTTAACTGAGTTTAAAAAATAGTGGTAATCGACTTTTATGAGTCCAATCCAATTTTTATAAAGCATTGCCACGTATATACATATACGCGAAGAAAAAAAGTTGGGCCGTTTTTGAGCAAACATGTTACTTAATTAAAATGTGCAATGCATCTACACTTAATTTTGTCGAAACATCGAATACATTTTAATGAAAAGCAAATATTGTTATTTTTATTGTTAATCTGGCGCTTAAAAAACATAAGATCTAAAGATTGCCTAACTGTTGAATGTCAGATTGTAAAATTTCAGGTTAAACCAAAAGTAAAATAAAATTAAATTTAAAGTACTAAGTAAATGATGTTAAAGATAAAGAGAAAAGAGTTTCTAATATTATTCAGCTAAACTAATCCAATATTATTTTAAATTAGAATTACAATGTGGCATTAAAAGTGTTATAATATGTCGAGTATGTAAGATTGTTACTAGTGAATAAAAAATATTATTTTAAGATCCATAAAAGGACATATTAAATAATGCTTATTAAATTATACTTAAATTATACTATCAGCATATATGCATTTTCATTATATACCGCTTCGAAGTCGAGCCTTTAGCAAGCTTCATAAATATAATTAGAAAAAATATAAAATCAAATTAAACGGAGAAATATTGCGCACTTATACTTGTGGAAATGACATCAATTAAGATGAAATTTCAATTAACTAAGCAGTTATAATCTAGTAATAATCCATTAATAACAATGTTAAATTGAAATTATTCAAGAAACATGTTGTATTTAAAGATCACTTAAAAACAAAGTTCTAAACAATAAATTAATGATCTTACTATACCAAAGAAAAGAATAAAATTAATAAAGCATTTTCGCATTACCAAAACTTTTGTCATTTTCGTATTAACAAAACTTTTGTTCAAAGCTAAAGAAGAAAATATTTTCTTTTTTCAGTTTGTCCTCTGAGGACAATATATTTTAAACGGTCCGGGACGTTTCAGTGTGGGCCATTTCAGTGTGGGCGACTTTAGGACCTCATAACTTTTTTGCGGAGCACCTTCAAATATATGCAAAACTTTAAAGACAAAAAACATGACTCCCCGACTTGTGTGTAAGAACCGATTCGACTTAAAAATAAAATAAGAATTAAAAAATTATTAATTAAAAAAATAGTATCTAACTGAAAGTATGATAAAAAGTAAAACAAAATTATTTGAAAATTTTTTTATCGAATACTAAAAGTTAACAAATGGCAAATTGGCCGGAATGAGTTGGATGGGTCGTTTGCTTGAACGTGTTCATAAAAAAACTCTGCTGTGTACAAAAAAGTATATAATTCTTAGCGAATAAAATTAAATATTAAAAAAATATAAATTTTAATTCCTATTCAAATCTTATGTATATAAACATTGGTAATGAAAAATCAATTTTTTGGAAAAAGGTACCAACCAAATAGAAAATTACTTAAAACGCTACGGTAAACTTGATTATTTAAAATAATGCCAAGGCGGAATCAAAAAATAGTTTATTCAAATCTATAGGAATAATAAAATAATAAACAACAATATTAACGATTTTATATTTTTTTTCTAAAAATTTTAATGACTTAGTGTATAAAAATTATTTAAAATATCTATTCACCAGAATGTTGAACAGAATCAGGTAGAAATTCCAGCGCAAAATTAATATGTTTAAAAATGGACCGAAATCGGTCATAAATCGCTCGAGAGTTTATCAAAAATGAAAGTAAAAATTCACAAGCATGCATCAAAGACCTCCTTCTGAAAATTATAAATCTTTGTTAAAATAAATGTAAAATTAAAATTGAAAACGTATTGATAATTTCGTAAATACAAACTAACAAAAATAATCAGTGCAAAAATAAATTTCTATCCCATAAAATTATGTCGTCAATTAAATCAAACCCAGACGCAAAATACGCCAATTTATCAGAAACTCCGACATCTTTATGAAGTAAAAAAACTGTAATAAATGTTTTTTTGACCCTAAATAAAAAACAATTAATTACGGTTAATTATTTATAAATTTAAAGAATCTCAGTTTAGAATCGAAATAAAATCATGTTGGAAGAATGATGATAAACAATCGTCAGCGGGACATAATGCTTGCAAATAGTACTAAGGAAACAGAGGTTAAAAACTTTTCAAATCTAAAAAAATCAACAATAAAATTTTATACAATTAAAATGCATAAATACAAATAGGAATTTGATTAATTAAAAAAATCGTCATTATGATCTTACAAAAACTGAAAAAAATAGATAAATAAATAATTTAAAAATTATTTAGTCAAAAATAATGAATTATTCAAAGTGTGTGCATTACAACGGCTTTCTCTTAGCAAAAAATTCAAGTAGTTTAAAAATAATCTAATAATTACAATAAAAAGTCAAGGCTAAGGAGGAAGAACATTTAATATAAATTACTTTGATTAATAAACATATTTTTGTTATTGTTCAACATTTAGCTCAATAAAAATAAAGAATCAATTTTCATTTCTATTTATAATTTTAAAAACGTTGCAATCAAAAGCGGATCGAAGGTTTAGCGATCAAAAAGCAAACAATAAAATATAAAGTATAATTTACCTAATCCCATTCTTTCAATTTATTCTCAATTCAACTTTGCAAAAAATGTTATAAAATAATAAAGCGTAAATTAAAAAATTTTATTATAGTTCAAATTAAGAACTGAGAAAGTAAAACTTTAAATTAAGCACCAAAACAAAGTGTAAAATGCAACGCAACAATATCATGCAACAAATCGTCATAAAAAACCATCGTGCACCAAAATAAAAAATATTGTTTCAAAATTAAGAAGCGTCTTAACCGTCAAACGAAAATAGGAATAAAATAAAATTATAATATTAAAATAAATAAAATGATTTTTACAAAAAATTTCTGAAAATGGATAAAACGTAAAATTGTGCTATGCACATATGTATATGAAAAAAAATAAAGCTAGTTCATCAGAATATTCTCATGCATTGGCAAATTACTTATCTATTTAGTTTAAGAACGTTTAAATATTGATGGGAAAAATAAGCAAAAGTCTAAGTAAAAAAAAATGATTGCGGATATTTAATTTAAAGGTGCAAATAACTAGAAATTATACAATTTAAGTCAAGTTAAGCCAAACAAACTAACAAAAAACAGTTAGACATGAGGTCATTATTATTAAATTTAGGTATACTACACTGTCACTAATATTCATAAAGTAAAGTTAATTTAAAAAAAGCGAAATGTCAAAATAAAATAAAAAAGCACAAATCAAAAACATTCCCGTAATTTAAAACTAAAAAATTTAATATTATTAAACTCACTACTCTAATAAAAACTAAATTTTAAATTCATCACAAAAAACTGGTAGAAAACTGAAAACAAAACCCACTCAAAATATGACGTAGTAAAAAAGATAAAAACTAAATTATGCTGAACCAGATGAAATCAAAGTTCGCTAACATACCCATGCCTTTTAAGCAAATATATATAGAAATAAATTTTGTTTAAAAAAAATGTGTGAAAAAAATGAAGCGAAGCATCAAAATTTCGTTCGACGAAGACTTAAGAAAACAGGAACCTAAATAGATGATTTTTTGAAATGTAAATTAATATCATTTAGTTATGATCGGTTATGAATCAAATGTAAAATTAGAAAAGAAATACCAATACAGCATTGAACCAAAAGAAAATCAACGATATCAGGCATTTCAAAATTAACTTATTTTTTTAAATTAAAATTATCACTGCCGATTAATTATAATGCCTTCTCACATGACTTTGGCGAAGTATGCGACAATGGTCTACAAAGGATTTTCAGCTCGAGTAAAAAATTTAAAAAAATTGTTACAAGAACAGTTCTAACAAAATATTTAGTTGTATTGGTTGATTACAGTTTATTACCTTAATACACTTAAATGTTTAATGTAAAATCTTAGAAAAAATAACAGATAGATATTGCTAAAATAAAAGATATAGGAAAAAATTTTCAATCTAATTTTTAAATACTATAAATATCATTGAAGACCAGATTTAAAATCTCAAGAAAATACACAATGTAATTTCTTATAATTGTGTTTAATGTGATAATATTTAAGTATTATTACTATATAAAAAAGTCATTTAACATTTATTTAACAAAGAAACAAGCTCTGAAAAGTTAAAAAAGCTTAATAAATTTCAAATAAAATAGAGTTACTAGTTAAAATTAAATAATGTTCACAAAAAATATTTCAATAAAAGTACAAACTAATAAAAGAAGTGTGCATAATAGTCGTATGACTACGTATATAAAATAAAAACTGGGTCTTAATGAAACAATAAAAAATCTAGCGACGATAATCTGCATGGCACAAGTGTTAATTCAATTTATTTGAATTAAAAACGAATTATTTAACCTTTTTTGCATTAAAATCAAAGATGGCGTCCATACATAAACAAATTGTTAAAAAATACATTACGGATGATCAAAAAATTAAAACAATTAAAAATACAAAATAATCGAAAATGATAAAAAGCAACGTAATAACAATTTGTATTCGGTAGTAAATCGCATAAAATAAAAACTCTGTTCTGACATTGAATTAGAGTATCCGGAAAAAATATATTAGGGTATAATCGAAACCATTCTCATTTGATGAGGAAAGATGAAGTTTATGCTGAGAGCTTATTGTAGCAAGTAACAAGTTACACAGAGATAATAAATTAAATATTCAACTTACACAGATATAATTAAATTTTTATCTAGCAATCAATATCTGCAATATACAGAAACAATTACAGTCGGCTAATACAATTCAAGTTTAAGGAAATATAACCCAATTGCAGAAAAACAAAATTATTTAACTTAAATTTTTTTATCATATATGATATTTACACAGAGCGCACTTCTTCTATTGGAAAAGTGTGGATATAGCGAGTAAATCAGCTTTTTACTTTTTACTTATAGCATCGGATATTTATTGAAAATTGCATGCACATAATAATACAAATAACTTATAAATGAAGAGAAAAATTGAAAAGAACATCCCTGCACTTAAAGGTGGGATAAAACAATAAAGCTTGCAAGCACCTATAATGACCAACTAAAACAGCCAATGACGTCGAGAATCATCCATTGCATAGATGATGATAATTTTTGATGAAAATTCGTGTAAATATATTCTTTCGTTTAGGTGACAATCTCTGAAATTTAACAAGAATAAAATTTGCAAAAAAGAATAAATATTTTCAAATTTTTTTCAATTCAGTGCGCAAATTGTTAAGGAATAAAAAATACATGGGTGGAGCCAACAGGGATTGTCTATTCATTTCATCCCAAAATTCTAAAAATGTGATTTGTTTTTGCATAAATGTGCAAAATAGTTAAATGTAAAGTTATTCAGAAGGAACAATACCTTGAAATAAATAAATGATGTAAAAATACCAAAATTTATATAAGATTAATTATCTTTAGAGAAATAAAAAGTGTATACTCTGGAAATGGTAAATAAAAATTAATGAATAATAAGAAATATAAATGGTAAAAAAGAAAAACAAAAAAAAATATTTTTTAATACAGTAAATAATATAATGGAGTAGAACATAAACAAAGTGAGCTTGCTCGTCCTTCTTTATAGCAGAACGCAAATTTTTGTTTATATTTAATAGTTTGGATAAATTAAACCAAAAGATAAATTCATAAACCTAGAAATACATTTATGTTGTAAATTATCTATTAATTTGTATACAAATTTAATGATACACAATAAATAATACATACTTATCCATTACTGCATATATTGTCAAGAGTCTTAGCATTAAATATAAAAACAAAATTTAAACATTTTAAAATAATATAGTTAAAAATATGCCAAAAATGTCATTTCGCACCTAAACAATTTTTAATCTGCAAAAAATTATTCGTACGCAAGAATTTTTGACATTATTTATTAACTACCGAACCAAAATTGCAAATTATGAAAAAATTTGTTGAGTATTTTAAATTTACAAAAAAAATATTCAAAAAAGAAATTACCATATACTAAGACCAATGATAATGAAAGATGATTTTGGAATAAGTATTATTAAAAACTTTTAAAAATTCTTTTAATTGGATACTTTTCAAAATAAATTTAAGCATAAGCGCATCAAGCCTTAAATGATTACTTTTGTAGAACAAGCACATATAAGAAATATCTATATAAGTCCCTAAAATTAAACAAATTTAAAAAACTGTCGAAGAAACATTGTACCTAAAATAAACCATTTTGTGACAAATAAATTTGCAATGCAATGATTTTTATTGTGTGATTAATTAAGAAGCACTGTGAATTAATAAATACAACTGAGGAAAGAAATGCAATAAACTTTAAAGAAGGTAAATATCAAAAATTAAAAAGCAAAATCTTGCTAATGCAAGCTGTAGCTTACAAACCAATATAAGATTAAGACTCATATAAACTGTCTAAATAAAAATTAATTTTCTTTCAAATTTTTTAACTAAAATTTCCCTAAAGTAATGTCAAAGGAATACCTGAAAACAATGAAAGACAGACTTACTTTTTCAACGACCTAAAACCGAATATATAACAAAAATAATTAATTTATGCTAAATTAACCTATTCTGCAACAATGTTGTCGCTAGATTCATGAAATTTGGCGAGTTTTGAACCGTTAGAATTTGTCACACGAAAAGTTTACTTACAAAATAAAAAGCAGAAAATGATGTTTCAACAAAACTTTTACAGGAATAATAAAAAGCTAAGAAGGCACCAAAAAAATTAGAAAGTGATCAAGTTAGCACAATCAACTCCACAATTTTAGAACAAGAGATAAAACTAAAAACCGAATAATGAACTACGCAAAAAGCACGAATCCAATAAAAAATCCGTCAGCAGAAGACCATAAAAATTAGTTATAAAAAGGTATTATATCTGTCAGAAATATAAGATACTAAAGCCCTTCAAAATATAAACATTATAGAACATAGTTTATAGCGAATGTAATACAATTAATAAATTGAAGAAGGACAAGCATGGATTAAATTTTTATTGCGTGAGGAGGAGAGGACGTTGAGGCAAGTAATGTGATAGAAATCAGGACAAAATCATGCCTTTAAACATAAAACTGCACAATAAAATGAGCTAAACTAATAAGAAAAGAGTTTATTTTTGTATTTTAAATTATAAAAAAAAGAAAGAATGCTTTGCTGACGAAGGCTGATAATGAAATCGGTAAGGTTTCTTGATAATCCTGTACAGAAAAAAATTGGAATTTTAAAAAGCTATCAGTAAAATAAAGTAGCCATTATGCTAAATTGAAAATGCATTCATAGCATAATAATTAAGCTGTATCTTGCAATTCTCACTTTATTAATTTATTGCAATATTAATAAAAAAAATATTATAATATTCTCTTGATTTACCTAAATGTTTCCTAGACCATTGAACAAAACAATATTAATATAACTTTTTTTATTAAAAAAAATAATTATATAATTTTGTTTGCTTTTCTATATCAGAGAACAATTCATGATCACAAAACCAGGTTTTCATGAGTTTTATTCTTTTGTAATTTATAATAACAGAAAGTTAAATAGACCTTTGCACTTAATTCTTAACTAATATGCATTTATATTCAAAAGGGATACAAACCAATTAATATGAAGCTAATATCTTAAAATTATTATAAGTCGAAGATTTGAATGACAAAAAAAAGCTTTACTAAAATCATCTCAAATCCACGCCTGTGGACGACTTCATAACGTATTAATTTTAACTTTCTGACAAAAGTATTCAGATTTCTTAATAAATAAAGAATTTTAAATAAAAAAATATATTTAAAATTTTTAACTATTAAACATTTGTCGGGGCAGTGCAGCAATACCTTTATCAAGAATTTATAGCTTCTTTTTAAGTCATGAAATGTAAATTTATTCATAATATAAAATGTTGAAATAAAAACAAAATAACAAGGAAATTAATGTATGAATAATGCTATGGTTGCACACGAAACGTGAGAATTTGAATTTAATTGTGAACTGTAATGACAACAAAAAATTTGAGAAATCATTTAATAAAAATTTAATAAAAAACCACAGACTTAGCAAAACTGCACAGGAAATTGTCTAATGAGTAAAAGAAAAAAAAACTAAAAAGACAATTTACAAAGATATACAAAAGAAAATAATTCAACCATTAAAGAAAGACGAATATGTGCAGAAAAAAATTTTACCTTTGGCCTTATAAGTGAGTTATTTTGTTTAATTTACAATTAAATTTTTTAGTGTTTAAATAAAATTGGAATCATTAATGTAATTTAGTTACCTTGTTTTTTAATTTAATATCTACATGTTTAAGTTTCACATTAAATTTGTTCTCTGTATGATTGCCAGTATCGGCGTGAATTCATTCTGTTATTGGTTATTCTTAATAAATAAATATGTAAATTTGCCTTTTAAAAATTTATTTTAAAAAATATAAATATATTGCCTTTACTTTTTTACAAAAATTTTAATTGTTTATGATTAAAATAAGATTCTCTATTTTATACTGAGTTGTTTTAAAAAAAAATGAATTTTAAACCTACAACAGCTAAATAAAAAGTAAAACAGTGAATTGTCTAAGTATATACAATATAAAAATTAAAATTTTAATATTTACAATTTAAAAATAGGATTATATTCGAAAAGTTGAAAAATAAAAGTAAAAAAGTTAAAATAACAAATTATAAATAAATCTTAACTAAATCCACGCTATTTGTAAATGCGGACGGACTTGTGCACAGGTTTTCACAAAACAATCCGAAATGGTTAAATTTATTGTGAGTTAAATAAAATCTCAAACCAAATTCAAATTAAAAAAAACAAATGAAAAATAAAAGTATTTTATTTCGGATAGATAAGTAAATAAATAATTATTTCAATTATTTTATGTTCAAATAGAAAAAACTAATTAACAATTGTTCAGAGCCTGATTCAAATGCCCAAAATAAAAAATTCTGAATGGAAATAAATTTAATTTAATCGCAATCAGACTTATTAAAAATCTTTGTCGATTTAATAAAAATATTAATTACTTGCATAAAAAAATAAATTATATTATATATAACAAGAAAATCTGAATATAAAAACTTTGTTACACTTATTTTAAAAAATGCCTAGTGGTTCTGCTAATAAGTAAAAAAGTCAATTCCTGTTCATACCTGTGCAACGGTTTGAAGACGTGACGAGGGAATCAAGTGGAGCCGAAACTGGTAAGAGAATGCGATCACTAAAATGTAAAATTGTTTTGAATTTTAAAAAAATAATAATATAAAAAGATAAGAAAATCTTATAATTGATTAAAAGATTTTTTGTTCTCGCACAATTTTATAACAAACAATTTGGCGATTTTGACTACCTTCTAACTGATTGGGTCTAAATCAAATGAATAGAAAAAGATAGAGCATAATAATAACAAATCGTGTCAATAAGTTAAATTAATATAGCTTTAGCCTATTAGAATGAAAGATAATGTCAATTGAAAAAAAGATATTCGAAATTATATTTTTAATTATATAGCCCACAACACTAAATAAGGCTAAAGAAACTTTTGAAAAATACTGTCAAAATTTTTCTCATTTCACCAAAAAATAACCGTTTACTATTGTAAATATTCGACAAGGCACTTATCGCAATTAAATAGAATCAAGTTGTATATAATAAAAAAAATTAAAATGCGATACAAATGAGGTAACCCGGCTATTATTATAATAAAACCTGGCAATAATATCGATTAACAAAATATGGAGTCCCAGAAATATAACAGTCAAAATAACTAAAACAGACAAAATACAAAAGATAATAAATAAAATGTCAAATATGGGTTTTTTAACATTTATTTCCACATAGTTCCTACCCAAAAAGGCTGAAAATATGCGATGACCACCAAGAAATTAAGTTAAAAAGGCAAACCGCAAATTAATTTTCAAATGTCAACGTACTTTTGGAGTGAATGGGTAAATGACCGTACTTT
>JAKKIK010000350.1:0-34252 GCA_024500135.1 Heterodera carotae
GTTTGAAAAAAATCAAGTACTTGACAAAAAATCATTGATAAAAATCAATGATTTTCAAAATCCGAGCTCAGATTCGTGATCAGCGCATTTTTTAAGGCCCGAATAGCCTGCCGAATTTTTAGCATTTTTTTTCGTCGGGACCACAAAACCACATGATTGCCAGATTGCCAACCTAGGTGCCTATTTTTTTCCAAAATTTTGCTTATAAAAACATGGCTTCTCAAAAATGTGTTTTTTTGGTCAGGAGATGGCGGTCCAGAAGTGTCCCCTACCGGGATTCGATGCTTTTCCGATTGAAAATATCGTTGTTCCAGAAACTTAACGTAATTTGTAATGGCCACCTGAATGCTTGTGTTTTGTTTCGAGTCCGGTTTGGAGACCTTAAGGCAACCGTGATAATACCGCATTTGGATGCAGAATTCTATTTCGAAATGGTTGTTCCCAAACAAAAGGAAAAATTTCCCAATTGCTACTCCCCCGAAAATTTTTTCTGGTTACGGGCTTGTTGTTGTGGGAGATTACTATGGGCCAAAATCAGCCTGACGGATCACCAATGTTTTTTCAAGGCTCAGTCAAAATTTTATTCAATGAATTATTGTTAAATCATTTCCATTTCAAAATTCGTCTGTAGTACGAAGCAACAGCTTTTTGCCCTGCAAATTCAGGCGATTTGTCGTCAAAAATCCATAATGGTATATTACTTAACCAGGGGAATTTGAAAAATTAAGAAATTTTGAAAAGAAATTACCGTAATGGAGAAAACTCATTGGCCTTATTGTTTTTATTTGTGTCGACTTGTTCTACATTGTTGTTGTTGTCCAAATTCGAACCATAGACCAGTTCTTTTGCAAATTCATTTAATGGATCCAAAGTTGTTACAAAACTCAAATCCGAGTCCTTTAGAAAAGTAAAATAGTCATTAGAGTTTAATGTGCCGATTAGAGACAGACGGGGCCCCGGCGGAGATTTCCGGGACCCCACGGTTGTTTCGAAACAGGACCTTGAACGGGGTCATCGGTAAAACGTTGATTTTTGCCCCGTTTTGCCCGTCCCCGGTCAAAATAAATCCCCGGCCCTGATCCCGTTTTTTTCAAATTCCCGGTCTCTAGTGCTGATAGTATATACCGTTCGCTATACCGACCGTAACGTCTTTGCAAATTTCGTTATTTTTCGGTTTCAATATTATACCGAAATACCGAGCGGTATACAGACCAAAAAGTGAAAGAGAAAAATCAATGACCAAATCCCGCCCCTTTTGTATGTCGTGTTTCTCCCTCCGGTGTTTTCTCCATCCGTGTGTACACGAAACGACCCCCATGCATTGACCGAATCGAACGGACCCGGGGGAAGTCTTGAGACCAGGGCCCGGGATCATAGACTCAGACATCCGTCCCCCTAATCCTTGTCCTTTTCCCTTGTCCCAAATATATCGCCTCGTCATGGTCAGGGATGGTAACCCACCACCTTTACTCATGAAATTAGAATGCGTAACTTGCGCAAATGCCGAACCTGCAGCCCAAACAGTTCGTCCTCAAATTCCAACATTGGTACCATTTTTGTTGAAACACATGATGTTGACGATGAGTTCGTTGAAGCTGAGAATCCATCCGTTTCCTCCTCCATTTTTTCTTCGTCCATTTTTGGGTCAATAAAATGCTCCTCACACTCTTCAGTTATCTTCGAACAAACTTAAATTACATTCATTGAATATAAAAATGTGTTGTATTAGTGGCACCTAACTCTGTCGTTAGTTCAAAAGGAATTTCGTTTTCAGTGAGTTCATTTTCATTCTGATCGTCACGGACAGAAAGCATATTGAGCTGTAAAACTTTTTTTAGTAATGGTGCAAGGTGCTAGGTCAACTCACCTAATGGTCAACTCACCTACTAAGTCAAAAACGAACAACTCACCTAATGGTCAACTCACCTACTAAGCCAAAAACGATCAACTCACCTAACGGTGAACTCACCTAACGGTCAACGCACCTACTAAGTCAAAAATGGTCAAAATACCTAAAAAATACCTAATGAAGAAAAAAGTTAAGAATTTCAGAATTCTAAACCCATTTCCACTTACTTGGAGTATTGAAGGCCCAAAGCGTTTAGAAAATTTGAATAAGCAGAAGTTAGGCGATAAACAACTCAAAAATGTAAAGCCAATGACCGTTAGGTGAGTTGATCATTAGGTGAGTTGACCGTAGCCGGTAAAATATGGCGCTGATTGAGCAATGGAAAAGAAATCGGAAGGCTCCCTATCATTTTGTCACTGTGCTTTTCGTCACTGAAATTTTATTTAAAAAAAGTCTTAATGCCAAAATATGACTTAAAATCCTCATGAAACTAACAAAAAATATCTGGTGTCAAATAGAAAAAATCTATGACATTCGTAACGTGTAAGGTCAACTGGCCGATGGACAACTGGCCGAAGGACAACTAGCCGATGGACAACTGGCCGAAGGGGACAACTGGACGATGGACAACTGGCCGACAGTGAATTTTTCGAATTTTTAAAACTGTTTAAATACAATTTAAAGACATTTTAAGCAGTGAATTAATTCCTTTTCTTTGCTTTAAGGTGTAAGAGCCCCAAATAAAATAGTTTCTGTTTCTAAGACAATTTTTTTTTTAATCAGTTTCGTTTGACTCTATTCTCTGCAATGCTTCGCTCAAAATTGTCAATAGAAACAGAAACTATTTTATTTGGGGCTCTTACACCTTAAAGCAAAGAAAAGGAATTAACTACTTAAAATATCTTTAAATTGTACTTAAACTGTTTTAAAATCATTTGAAAAATTCACTGTCGGCCAGTTGTCCGTCGGCCAGTTGACCTAACGCCATTCGTAAAACCATTATTTTTTTTAATCTCCATCAATCCAGCACAATTAGTATGACGTTATGATTAATCGACTCATTGTGGCAACTAGGCGAAACTGAATTTGTCCTTTTACAAAGCTCCTTATTTTTAACACCTTTTTATTTAAGCTTTATACAGTAAATAATAATTCGATGTCTCTACCACTATTTGATTTGCCTGATTGTGTGTCGAATCCGAGCGGATGGGGACCTGTGGCGGTGAACGACAGTCCAGTGCTCACTGAGTTTTTGGGTCTTCCGTATCAACATTTCAACAAATGCGACCGAATTGGGCGTATTGTTGATTGGTTGGGCGTCGATCGCTTTTACAAAAAAGGCGAAACACGTAAAATCCTTTTTGGTAATACTGAAGCTATGTCCCATATTTTTTGAAATAATTTTAAATTAAAAGATTCTTGGAAAATATTTCATGCACAATTCGCAATGGAACAAAAACAAAACACTATTCACATGAGTTAATAACAGGACTAGGCTCTATTGCACTTTATGAGTCCAATTAGCCGATAACGTAGAAGATAACTCTATTATAATGAGTGACGGGTAGGCTGCATTGCTAACATGCAACAGCAGTATTACCATAGGTGGGTTAATTACCGTTTGTATTTTGTTGACCCGAATGACCCTATAGGGTACACAAACAAGGAATAGAGGTAACATGGAAGGCACTAAAAAATGGATTGCGACACTTCACGGAACTAACTCTGACATGTTTCTACTTATCTTTACCTGTACAGGAATTAAAATTTTTTCAAAATACTTAAGGAAATCAGATTCCAATATCCCGTCTAAAATTGAGATTTGTATTTAAATGTTCTGCAAATATTGATTGGATTCTATAGTTTGACCTAGAAATATTAATCCAACAATTTTCAAAAAACATGGGGCACCAGCTTCAGTATTAGCTTCTTTTTGTTTTGTCAATTCCTTATTGTTTTCGTTAAGGCGATCGATACAATGAGCGTGTTTACGGTTCGTCAGCGACGGCAGGTGTTCAGTTCGATTACATCCATGATAACGAAGAGGCTAACTTCCAATTGGTCGACTCAAACCGACCTCAAAAGCCTCAAAGGCCGTATCGCCGTCCAATTCCATTTGTAACCGTTACTTTTTCATGCTTTTATTTGTGTTTTTTAATCTTAGCGAAAATTGGCACAACGTGAGCAGGAACGTCGAGAATATGAAAAGTACAATGTTCCGACAAAGATGAAGAGGAGCATTCTCAAGTATTATCAAAAATACGAGTACCAAACAGTTGGTATTCCGCTAAAAATTTATTAATAACAAAAATTTTGCTGTGGTATCGATGTCAGACAAAAGCCATTTCAACTAATTCCGCCCGAATCTAAGAACGAATCCGAATACTTCATATTAACAATTAAATGGATGCGTGAAATTTATGGGACGCGTAAAATTTTGGGACTTTCGGGACGCATAAATGTTATGGGACGCGTAAAATGCCATGGGACTCGTAAAGTGTCATGGGACGCGAAAACCGACCAGAGCCCGGTTTGACCAGCACCACGAAGAGGCAATGGTTCAATTTCAATTTTATTAGCATTACGTTTTAAGGGAACAACAAAAAGCATACAAAGTGTTCCTGCGAAGGGGCGGTGGCGCTCGGGGCGGTGCTCAAAGACAGGTTGGCCGCCGCTTCAATGACCGACAGGCGGGCAAAGGGCGACAGCCGTCGGTGCAAGTTCGACCTGATTGGATGGTTCTGAAAGAGCTGGACTTTGTCCAACTGAACAAACTTTACTTGCCTAACATTGAGTCCGGCAAGGACATGTGAGTGTTCGCCTTCTAAGCAAAATGCCACAAACATCATCAAATTCTCTTAGACCTGGCGAAACGTACGGAACTCTTCGATTTTACGATAAGGCGGTGATGGATAAATTGAGTGTCAAAAACTCATTGCAATTGGAGAAGTTCCCCGCGTCCTTTTACTCTTTGACCACCACCGAAGACCCGGTGTTCCAGAAAGTAAGCATCGCTTTTTTGCCGTCATTTTTGAGTTAATTGGAAGCTGTCCTGCAACAATGTCGGCAATGTGTTCGCCACCGATATCATTTTGGCCACAATTATGGCAGCCAACCGATCCGTTAACAGCTGGGACTTAATCGCATATCGAGTTGACGACAAACTCTTTTTCGATAAACGGTCCGCCGCCGTAATTTCTCCAATTGGTATGGCGTTCCCGCCGAAGGGGTTCCTTTCACCGGAAATCTGATCTTTCTAGCTAAAATTGAGGAAAATAACCAAAAATGGCCATAAACACTAAAAGTATTTTTTTTTATATTTTCAGATGCCTTTTGGGTCAGTGAAACGGCGCCTGACCCGCCGAGTGGTGACGTGCAAGGCATTAACAGTGCAATTGACTTGGCTTCCGAAGCGCTTTACATCAACCAGAATTTTCGTCGTCAAGTGTTAAAGAAAGACGGAAAAATATTCAAATTTGACGAGGAACGAATTCCCTTCGAGGACGAACAATTGGGAAAGACGGATTGTGCGTACAAATACAGAACCTGGAATTTGGGGACCATGACCAACGGAACTCCGATAACCCTCGTGGCGCGAACGGAGCATGACGCGGTGATGTTGGGCGGCACGAGCTCAAAAGAAATGCAAAAACTGACCATAAAGGCGTTCAACGAATGGGACAGTTCGGTGAGAGTCAAAAATTTTGTGGGGAAAGAATTGAGTACTTTTTGGTTTTAGGGCACAGTTTAAAATAAAAATGCAGCGAATAATGCATTGTATAACACTACAAAAGCAAGTCACTCACTCTTAAGCAATGGCATTTGCTACCTTTATGTTTAAAGAAAGGCATGAAAAAACGGCTTATTTTCTATTTATTTACGGCTAATCTTGCATAAAATCCAAAATATTCCGACGGCATAGGCTTTAATTTCATTAAAAATGGGTCGATTTAAAAGAAAAAACTGGTTCGCTCATCCCACAAGGGCATATCCAGCAGACAAGGGAGGGAGAGAAAAGGGGAATTTCCCCTCCCTCCCCCACTTGAAATGAAACTAAAATTTTCCGCAGATTTCTCTCTTAGAAAATTTCACTCGTTGTCGGGAGAAAAAAATGGCGCTGAATTGTCGCGCTCAGTTGGCCAATTTTCCCCCTCGAAATTTTTTTTTTTGGTTCGCTCCTGCTCACACAGATTGATTTAAATGAACTAAATCAGTGCTGCCAAGATTAAGAAGGACAAATGGTTAAACATCTAAAATTTGGACCCCAAAACAAAATTTTCCACAAATATAGGTAAAATGTCCTAAAGACACGTAAACGGTTTGTTGAGAAAATTTTGATTCTTTCTTCTAATTTTCGCGACTTCTAAAACTGAACTATTTAAAGCCAATTTCAATTGGATTTTAAATCTTAGATACGTGGCAACACTGACTTAACTAATTGTTTAAACTCAGCAAAGTGGCGGTGTCGACTGGCGCTCCAAATTGGACATTCAAAAAGGGGCTGTGCTGGCGACAGAAATGCGAAACAATTCTTTTAAATTAGCAAAATGGACGCTGCAGGCGATTTTAGCCGGCTCTGATTACATTAAACTCGGGTGAGTGAATTTGGCTTTAAGTTTACATTTTTTTAAATCAGAACCTTTTAAGCTATGTTAGTCGCGTGAACACCCGCAACAGTACCCAACATGTCATTCTCGGCACTCAACAATTTCGTCCAACCGAATCGGCCAGCAACATGAACCTGAATTTGGACACTTGCTGGGGAATTCTGCGCGCGATAATCGACTTTTTCATGGAAAAACCGCCCGGAAAATATTTGATGATGAAAGACCCCCTTCAGGTGAATGAGACTGACTGGATGAATTTTCTGGATTAAATATGAAATTTCAGCATATGATTCGAATATATTCGTTGCCCGAGAAGACTTTCGATTCCAGCGAAGACGAATCTTCTCAAAATTCGGAGGCCGATGGAGAGGACCGGGATTGATGTGGTGATTAGCGGTCTGACAAGATGGTGCCATGTTGTTGGCATTTCGATTGGTTGTTTGTTTGTTTCCTTAAATTATCGCTGTCCAATTCCGTCGTCGCTGTCGTACTTTTTTCTTTTGTTTCTGATCAGCGGTCATTCTGATGGCCATATTTGACAGATGAAATTGAGCTTTTCAGTGCATTCTTTGTTCTTGTCTACCAATTGCCCTGCTTTTTTTACTGATATGGCTGTGCACATTTGTTGACTCCGTCCCGTTCCGCTAACATTCTGTTCATAGTGAAGGTGATGAGGAAATGACGTCGTTTTGACTCCAATCCACCATAGACCGTCGCCTACAGCAGTGCCCTTTAATAAATCTAAAAAACAGGGTTCTGAATTCGCACGAGTCAAGTATTTTATGGTCTGTGTATGGCGCCCGCCCCTTGTTGTCTTTTTTAGTGTGTGGCTGGACAACATCCTTTGACCTAATTTTTTGTTAGTCAGCCAATTTCTACAAACTTGGTATCATTATGAAGCTTTATCTTTTTCAGCAGTTGTTAAATCGTTTTGCTTCTGTTTAGTTATTGTTTCTAAATACGTAATGCGTTCGAATTAGAAATTTTTGACTATAAAAAAAGTTAGGGCCTACGGGTGTTGTCAATAAAAGCCGATTGGACTTTTAAAATGCACGAATTTAAATTTTGAAACTGAATTTTTTTTGTTCCATTGCAAGTAACGTCGACAACCAACCGATGATTCGTTGCTTTTCCTCCTCCGAATTTATTTCCAATAAACTTCCCTTTAAATCAGCACACATATTTTTCGCTTCTATCCAATTGATGAATGTGTTGGTGAACGGGCGAATGCGTTTATTTCCTTCGCTTATTGCCACCCAATCGATCCCTTTCATCAAATTTCGTTGGTTTATTTCCATCCATTCAATTCTCTGAGGAAAGAAGATTGAATTCGTACCATGAAGACGACAAACCTTGGACAATTGGTCGAAACGGTGCGTAAATATTTTGTTAAACTGCGAAATCACTTCATTTACCTTTTGAGGAGAAATATGTATAATAAAAACAGCCATAACAAAAGGAATATCGGGAAAAGACAGGAACGACTTTCCCCGGGGGGATGGGTTGTAGGGTTTACACCAATTGTCGTCATCGGTGCAGTTTTATCCCCTCAAAAAAATACTCAAATCCTAAAAGGCTTTCTTCTGGGGTGAAGATGAACTTGAAAAGGATTAGGACGGATTAATATGTACCCATAAGCACGAAACGCAAAATATGAAAAAAGGTATTGTAAAACCCAACCAAAAGCTTTAAACCAAATGGAACTTTTGTTTTTATGCTTAATATATCGAAATGGATGTGCAGAAAACGGGCGGAGGTGGGGGGGGGGGGAAGGGTTTTACTCTGTCGGATTGGTGGCATCGTAAAATGTGCCAACTTTATAGAAAAGAAGTTCGGAGCATTCTTCTGCTTCTGTTGCTGTTTGTCTCCATTTTGTTGGTCGTTTATTATTGTCCTTCGTTATGGTCACCAAATTCTCCACCCCTTCGACTTCCTCAAATTGTCGGCCATTTGCCGAATGCCTTTTGGCCAAGTCGATGATAAGTGTTTGTTCGACAGATCCAAAAGATACAGGAACATAAATGGCGAATATGGTGGACACTGTAAGAGCGATAGGCAATGGAAAAGGATTCATCGGAAGGGGAAAATGAGTCGGACGAAAGGGGCGAGGGGAAGGGGGAGGGGAAGGGGAGGGGAGGGGAGGGGGGGGGGAGAGGGCGAGGGGGCTGAACATTTTACAATATTCAGACAGAACCATCAAATCTCTTCTCTTCTATAGGACTGCTTCTTCACTTTTGGATGGACTGATGAAGAGGCCATTCAAATGGTGAAAAGCTCTTCTTTCTCATCCCTTTGATCAAATGACCCAATTTGAGAAGCGCCAATGCATTCATTTGTCCCTTTAGTCATCTAACATTTTGTTCATGCACAAATAAAAATAATTTGGAGGAGATTAATTATTTATGTCGTCCCTTTGTTAAATGTATTCGTTGCTTTTGCTTATTGATCATTGTATGTATTATAATTAGCATATAATTGTATTTGTTTGAGTCGAATGAATGAATGGCTTCATTTTGTGCCATCGGCCGATTTTGTCTCTTCGTCGTCTGTTCTTTTTCACTGTACTTTTCCCTGTGGCTTTGTGCTGTGGCAAGTCCATTACCATTTTGGCTTTCATCCCATCCATTCCTTTTCAGCCCTTCATCCCCTTAGGTGATCCCTTACGGCGTCTGTTCCCCGCCCAATCATTGGCCCTATTTTTGCCTCAACTGCTCTTTTGGACCGTTACACTTTTTGCCTTAATTCACATAAAATTGTTTAAATGATTTGGAATAAGAATAACTTGAATGCTGTTGTTATTTTCATTTCCTGTAAATGAAATGGAAAAATCGCGTCCGATGAGATCGTTTTTTGCAATAATTTTGGTGGGTTCAATTCGCGAATCGCTTTGCGACGTTTCATCAAAGCATTTCACATTTCGTTTAGCCAAATCGGATGAATTTTTGTGCTCTTTTTGGTGCTGGTTTGAATGCCCTGAGCTCTGGCGAGAATGGGTACAGCTCATCGACAGCATCAACTAACTCATCCAATTGGCTGACCCCGTCGCTGTAAAACTGAAAATAATACAATTCAAAATTACATAGAAGAAAACATTTTCTTATAAATACGGGTGCTGCTGCTGAAGAACTTCTGCCGAAACGGATCAATCTTTGTCCATCGCGTCCAAATCGGATAAACTTTGGCTTCGGTGCCCGTAATGGCCTGGCAAATCTGTGAAGGGATGAATTACTTATTATTATTATTTTAAAGTTTTTTAGAGTCGTTATCATGTTGCAGTCATGTCCGAGTGGTTAAGGAGATTGACTCGAAATCAATTGGGCTTTGCCCGCGCAGGTTCGAATCCTGCTGACTGCGAACGTTTTTGCTATTATTGAATTTGGTGACTAATTCTTTTTACGTCTCATCCATAAAAGAATCAGCCCGAATCTGATGCTCATATGACGATAGAACGCAGAGCAGAATGGCGACAAAGCAAAATGTTGGGATTGTATTGAATAAGCGGGCAATAAGTCGCGACGATGGACAATGCATTTTCATTTTGGTCGGCGGTCAATCAGCCGATTCGTTGGGCTTGACAATCTGATTTGACGAAGTTTGATGCAATAGATGTGGGTGGTATTGACTAAGTGTTGAAAAAATTGAAACAAAACTATGATGGGAGAAGGAAAAAATGGGAGGAGGGGCAAAGTGGAAAGAGAGGGAACGTAGGAGAAGAGGGAAAAAGGGAAGAGAGGGGAAATGGGAAAATAGGGGTCAAAGTGAAAAAAGAGGGAACGTAGGAGAAGAGGGAAAAAGGAAAGAGAGGGAAAATGGGAAAATAGGGGTCAAAGTGAAAAAAGAGGGAACGTAGGAGAAGAGGGAAAAAGGAAAGAGAGGGAAAATGGGAGGAGAGAGACAAAAGGAAAGAGAGGGAAAATGGGAGGGGAGAGACAAAGTGGAAAAAGAGGGAACGTAGGAGAAGATGGAAAAAGGAAAGAGAGGGAAAATGGGAGGGGAGAGACAAAGTGGAAAAAGAGGGAACGCAGGGGGCAAAGAGGAAAAGTGTTGAGTTGGGGAATAATAGACAAGAAAGTCTCGCACATTTACATGTTAACGGTTTATAATAAAATAATTGAAGAGTTGGAAGAAATTTGAAAAAAGAATGAAATAGAATTAATGGTAATAACACTTGATTATGTTATGTTTTTTCGACCGTTTTACAAACTTTGCATGGAAATGCAAAAAAAGGCATTGCGCAATTAAATAAATTGGAAAAATTAGATGCTACGAAATGAATGTTTCGGCTTATGCATTTGCTGAAAGGGGCGGCTGGCCGAGTGAAAAAGTAAGTCATTCATTTGTTAGCCTCCCTTTTCATGGCACTTTCCCTTATTTCCCATTTCGAAGCCTTTTTCACCACAATGCTCGTCCATCCATCCCTCTCGTCCATTGTTTTGCAATACGAATTGGCAAATGGGCCGCCGGGTAAATAAATACGACGGATTGGGGGAGGTTGGAACACAAATGCAACTCATGAGTAATGAGTACCTCTCTCCCTTGTGCTCCCCGCCGTCGAGAAAGAAACAACCGTTAAACATATTCATTTCAATGCTTTGTGATCGGAAGCCATTGGGGGGAGGGGCGGGGGTGATCAGAAGCCATTGCCATTGGGTGCAATTGGGATAGGTCTGATCCGACGCAATTGCAATTGGGATAGGTCTGATCCGTGGCCATTGCCAGTGTTCAGGGGCCATTGATAAGTCTGATCAGAGGATATTCCGATTGGGGCAAGTCTTTGTTTGAGTGATGTGCCACTTTTGGATGTTTGTGTCCGCTTCTTCTTCCACAACAAATGATGTCGCCACTTTCACATTATCTTCTTTTCAAGCACTTCTATTCCATCCGCTTCTTTTTTGCTCTTCAATTATCTCTTTAACTCTTTGCGCCGCCAACATTTGGTCATCAAAAAATGTCGTCGTAATTATTATTCATCGATGGCATATGCCACATAATGAGGGAAAAGGGAGCCAAATGACAAAATTTCCATTTTCTCGCCGCTCATTTCTCTTTCGCTGTGCACGCCCGCGCCCTTCCCAAAATGGGAATAAACAGAACAGAAAAGCCCCGTCTCACGTTTTCATTTGTGAGGCGGGCGGCAATTGGAAGTGAGAAATGAAAAAAACCAAATCGAATATTTCCCGACTTTTATTGCCCAAAAAAATCCGATTTCAAATGCAGGCCGAACGGCCTGATGGAGGGCAGCAGTACCCATACGATGCATGCCTAAAAGAAGGAAACACTGAGTTGGGAGGGGGGGGGGAGGGGAGGGGAGGCTTTGTGGAAGGAATGACAATGTGGGGAAAGGAAGGGACAGTCATATCCATCCGCCGATGGGGGATTAATTACCTAATGCCCGGCACTGTGGCGGTGAATTTGTGAGGGATTAGCCCAAAATGAATGCGTTGGCCATCCATTCCTCCATTGGTTTCTTTGGGCTAACTTCGTAAGGTGTCATCCGCCGCGTCCATCGCGTGACAAATGCAATTCATTCAATTCAATTCCATTCAATTCAATTGCCATCGGCGGAAGAAGCTGACGGTGAAGCGAAGCGACTCGTTCGTTAACCAAATTGTGTTATGCACTGTTTTGCCAGATTTTTGAGCAGATGAGATTTGTTCATATATTACCAATGCCGTTGATTTCCTTTTCATCATTCGCTTATTTTATCGGCAAAATTGGGAAAAACGGCAATTTTAAAAGTGCAAAACAATGCGGGCAAATGGACGGAGGAAATGAATGCCGGGGGGGGGGGCGGCAATGGCATGCCCTCTCAGAGAAGCATTTCCCGGGGGCATCCTGCTTTCAGATACTCTTCCGAATTGACCCCAAAATAGTTGAGGTGATCGTTTGCATCCACCGCCAGCGGCAACGCTCGACAATGATGATCCTCAGGATTTTCGCAAATCTGTGGCAGCGAACGGAGGGAATGAATTAGCAGCAGCAAAAATATGCCAACCCGCGCAATTTCCCCTTTTTGGGATCAAATTAAATTAAATTGAATTTAGTTACAAAAAAAGAGCGATGGTATCAAAAATAAAAGAAGCCCTTAACAAATATAAAATGGAAATACCGAAAATTCGGCTTCTCTTTTCTCCATTCCTTGCTGGTAATAAACGCCAAATCTGTAAAAGAATGGCTGACGCTCAGCACTGGCCGCCGTCAGCAAAAGACCGTCCGGGTCGACGGATTGAGGAATATTAGTCACCTGGGGGGATAATAAATGGATGGCAAAATAAGTAAGAAAAATGCAAAAGGGAATGATGCTAATGGAAGAGGGGAAAGGAGCAAATCGAAGAATATATTGTAAAAGACAGTGCCAAATTTGCAAGGAATAAAATTAAATTTAAAATGATTTTGAAAGGAAGGAAAAGCTGAAGGGAATCACCGACCGACTCACAATGTCATTGCGATTTACAACTCGGTATCGGAACGGCACATTCTGCTCAACAGCCTTCGCATAATTGAGATTTCCCGTCCGAGGCTCGCCAAAAGTGACCAGCTTGACACGGTCGGCCGGGAACATTGTTTGATTGACCAGGTACAGGGCGGTCATTGAAGCCAACGAACCGCCGAGGGAATGACCGGTGACCTTTAGAGGTGGAGAATGACATAGAAATGCGGAAAAGACGGGAACAGAGAGGACGAGAGGGAGCAGTGAGAGAGAGAGAGAGGAGGAGTGAGAGAAGCGACTGAGAGAGGGGGAGAGGATGTGAGAAGAGAAAGAGGACAGAGATGGAGAGGGGGTAACTGAGAGAATTTATTTTTCGACCACTTTTCCATAATTTGGAATGCCTTTGTTTGGCTTTTTACATAATCTCACCCAAATGCGATGTCTTTCGTAGGTCTCCTTCAGCTTCATCAGCTGTGACTTCATTCCGCCTTCCAGGAAAAGGCTGCGGAAGGCACCATGGAAGTACGTCATCACGCCCGACCCATTCACAAATTTTTCCCATGCGCCGAATTGCGCAGCGATCTGAAAAAACAAAATGTGGAACAATATCAAATAAGATTTGATCCTTATTAATTTGTTTTACCTGTCCGAACAATGCCGGCACATTCGTAAGCGAACTCCGCTAAAATAAAACCAAATTTTGGACGATAATTGGAGGGAGAGGCTATGCCCAAACCTGCAATAACTGTCGATCAATGGTCGAATCGCGATAAATTATGTACAACGCTTTGGCTTCCTCCGAGACGGCGATCATCCCGGCACAAGTGTTCTTCGCCTGGTCACACTCAACTTCATAATATTTGATGACTCTGCAAAAAAAAAATGAAAAAAGATGCATTGGAATGGAATGTATGGGAGTTAAAAAGTGGACGCAGTCAGCAGGATTCGAACCTGCGCGGGCGAAGCCCAATTGATTTCTAATCAATCTCCTTAACCACTCGGACATGACTGCACCTGTCAGCGTCGTGCAGGAAATTGTTTAACTGAATTATCATTTTGGATTATTCCCACTGACTTCACGTCGCTTCGGCTGTTCTTCAAGCAGTAACTCGGGTCCTTCTGTTTGGCGGCCAATGTCAGCGCGTACAGCGACCGTCCCAATTTGTCAGTGTATCGACGGCCCTTCGCCGTCGACGCTTTCTGCGGACATTTGAAAGGATCGCGCGTGGCGACGGCGACGCCGCTGGGGCAAACCAACGGACCGCCACAGGAATTGGTGGAATAGCACCACCTGACAGAAAGGCGGAAATGCAAATATGCGGCGGCATCGGAAAACGCCAAAAATATTGGAAAAGACACAACAAACGAAACAAAGTGCCAAAAATAATATGTGCTAACCTACAATATTCTCGGAAAGCAAAAATGTTCAAATAGGAGTGGGAACAGTTGGCACAGTCTTTGATTTCACTGCAAACGTTGACCATGCCGGATTGAACAAAAGACGCAAGCACCAGCAGCAGGGGGAACTGCCGAAGAGGGAGACGGAGGAGAAGAGCCATTTGACCGTCGGGGGAAACAGTGGCGAATGAATGAAAGAAATGGGAGAATGAAGTCAAAGTGAGCGATGAAAGAGAGAGAGAGAGAGAGAGGAGAAAGAATAGAGAGAGAGAGAAGAGAGAGAGAAGAGAGAGGAGAGAGAGAGAGGAGAGTGAGATAGGAGAGAGAGAGAGAGAGAGAGAGAGAGAAGAGAGAGAGAGAGAGAAAGAAAGAGAGAGAGAAGAGAGAGAGGAGAAAGAATAGAGAGAGAGAGAAGAGAGAGGGGAGAGAGAGAGGAGAGTGAGATAGGAGAGAGAGAGAGAAGAGAGAGAGGAGAGAGAGAGAGAAAAACTGATGGTAGTAGTACCCTATGAATGAATCCCTCCTCTCTGGAGGGATAAAGCCACTTTGAAACCCTACAAAGTATCATCAAAATTACCCAAAGAATTGGAGGCGTGAGATGGGAAAGGCGACGGAGGGATAAATTGGGATGACCCAAAATGATCGTCGAAAATTATTGGGGTTTGTGGGAGACTGACTACACGCCATTTTAGACTCGGTGAATGCAACTAGGTCAAGCGAGTAAAGAAGCTGACGGATGCATTCGTTTATCGCTAATTCCTAATTAGGACATTTGGCTAAGAGGGAGCGCGAAAAGGACGAACACAGTTTGGACGACAATCACACATATGCACCAGTGTTGTTCGGGAGTCCCGGTCCCGAAAACCGGGATTTTCCCGATTTTTTTTGGTCCCGGAGTTTTAGTCCCGGTTTTCGGGACTTTTTTACACCCCTAAGAATTGACCTTTTGAAGGAATTTTAAGCGAGAATAACAATGAAATGAGAAAAAAATATTGGGTACAATCCGCCCGACAAAAGAAATTGTCAATGACCTGGTGGTTTGTGATGTATGTTTCATTGGTTTGTCTGCTGTGGTTCGAATCCCCCGTATTGTAAAATGATTTTTAAAAATTGGCTCATGAAATCCCGGTCCCGAAATGGTCCCGAGTCCCGGTGTCTAGCCCGGTCCCGATCCCGAGTCAAACCAATTAATTGATCCAAAAAATCAATTAATTGACCAAAATTGATCAATTAATTGTATGGTCCGAGTTACGGTCTCTAATCATAAGGATGGACGGACATTATGTATGTACTAGAGAGCGGATTTTTAGGGTTTTACCTATTTTTTTGAGCACCAGATACGTTGAGATATACATGAAAATCATCGGAGAATTCGCGAAACGAACTACTTACCTACATAAATTGTTCACCTATATAGGACTCTATTTTGGCCTTTTTTTGACCTCTGTTTTTTTCCTCCATTTTGGCATTTTTCATTCTGGCATTTTTTGGCGATTTTGAGTAAAAACATTAAATTTTTTGCCCTTTTTTGCAAAGTGCACCCCTAAAAATCATGCTTCCCAAAATTCAAAAAAGTGCATCCCTAGAAAATTGGTTTTTTTTTTCTGAATTTGATAATTTTATGATCAAAATTACCCCTAAAATAATGGAAAAACAAATTTTGCTATTATAGGTAGCGAAATCATTGCTGATATTGAAAAAATACATCATTATAGTTCCATTTCTAAATTTGATATCATTCGAAAGCTCTATGGGTTTAGAAGCTATTATCAAGCAGAAGCTAAGCGGAAAAATATTTAGAAAATAAGTTATAAAATAAAGTTCATGAAAAATCTGACTTTTCACCAACTTCGCATTCATAACTTTTTCAAGAATTTTTTAATCACTTAGCTTCTGCTTGTTAATAGCTTCTAAACCCATAGAGCTTTCGAATGATATCAAATTTATAAAATTTGGTTGACAAAGAAAAAAGTTATGGTGTCCTAAAGGTGTCTGGTCCGGAAACGGCGGTCCGGAAACGTCCGTCCCCCCTAATTTCGACTTTTCTCAGTCCTTTCCGATCTTTCGCTGATCGGCTTTCTGTTAATCTTTTCTTTTTACATTTATACACAGTTTTTTCCGTCAAGAAACTTGAAATGAACAGCATTTAGATAAATGAAGTGAAAAATTTTGAAATTAAGGTTCAGCCACGAAACATCCGCCTCTTTCCCGACTTCCGCTTGAGCTCCGGGAAACCAGTCCCTAACCCACGACCCTTTTTTGTCTCTTCCCTGATCCCCGACAGGTCCCTGACCCACAACCTTTTTGGACTTTTCCCCGACATTCGGGCGCCTAACCCTCCGATATTCCGTCCCGCCGAGACCCAAGACTTGGAATTCTGGGCCCGGCACTGACATTCTTTTCGAGGCTGAACCCCCCAAGTAAATATCCGTTCCTTCTCATCAGATTTGGTTTTCTGTTTTGTTATTGTTTTTCGGCTGTTTGCATTGCTTCCGGCGATGTTTGTTCTGTCCACAATTTCTTCGGGGACGGAAATCTCTTTTCCGCTGCTGAATCCATTTGTTGTTGGGGTTTGTGTTCACTTTTGTGGAGATAAACATCCGGAACAGGAGCTGAAATGAAAGTGTTTTCTATACAAATTACGCCTACCGTATTTTCTCCTCTAATAGACATCCCAGGGTTCACTATTTATCTACAACTTCCTACAAAAAGTGTGAGGGTTCTATTTGAACTAGTGACTTTATTTTACCCCCCCCCCCCTGCCTCTAAAAATGGGACTCAATATAGGAATCACGCGGCATTATCTTACAACAAATGCTAAAATGTTCAAGCTATTTTAAAATCACTTCGCATGCCCTTCAGCAGTGCCACCGTCGCTTGTCCGCCGTTCCGTTCCGCTTCCCAAGCGATCATTTGACGCCAAAAGCCCAAATTTGGTGCAATGATCGGGCGTGATCTAAAATGGATTAATAAATGTATTATATTTTGTCTAAATCTTTCGCCCCCCCCCCCGCCCACTCACTCCAACACGCGGTAATAGGCGTCTCTCAGTGTGAACCCTTCGGCGATCACCAGCGTCATCATTGTCAGCGTTGCCGCTCGGCTGATGCCCGCCGCGCAATAAATTAACGCTTTGCCACCCTCAAAATCACAGTAGGGTATTTGTGCCCATTGTGGGCAATCAATTACCACTTTTTCCCCTAATAGAACCGCCTTTCCATTTGGTTTTTCCATCATTTAATAGACTCCCCTCCACCTTGAGAGATATTCAAAAACAAAAGCCCTATTTGATCTATTAAAGGCGTTGGACCATACTCAAAAGTGGCTCTATGCCCAGGATTTTGGTCCCCCGTTTAATAAAGTCTCCGCCCCCTCATGAGGTGTATTGAAAAATAGAACCCCCGAGGATTTATTAGAGGAAAAATGGTATTGATTGATCGATAGTCAATTTGTTGCGAGCGTTTGCCTCGTGGTGCCATCCAATAAATGCCAATCTCGCGCGCTTACCTTTTGTTTCGCCTGCGCGACAAAATCGGCTGTGTTTTGGAAATGCTGCGTTGCGTTTGCCGCAAGCGAATCGTCGATGGACACGCACAAATAGTCGCAGAAGGGCAGCCGTTTTGTCTTTGGAATGTTTGTGGCGTCAACACAATGTGTGATGCCCAAATGGCGCAGTTTTGCCTCCTCTACGGACTGAAAGCAAAAAGCAAAGGTTTTTTGATCAGTTAGGCTGATCAGAGTAAGAAATTCCGGCGGGTTCGGGTCCGAATTCGGGACAGTGATTACCGCGTATCCGGCGATGTACAAGTGCGGACGAACCTCACAAATGGCAAAAAGGATCGGGGTCCGCCGTGGCGTGGAATGCAAATCAGTGGTGCCGGACATTGGACGACGGATAGTGAGGATGGATGGATGGATGACATGGAAATTTGAAATTCAATCCCAAAGATTAACGAAGATGCCGGCCCAACCCGTCCCCCACGGGGAAAAGAGGAAAATGTGTTTAAAAAAAGGTCAAAGTTCGATGCCCTTAAAGTGTGAATCGGTGTCATCCGTGCTCTAAAAAGTGGGCATTCCAACAAAAAGACATTGATATGAAAATGTGATTTTTATGCGAGGGTAAAAAGGCTAAGGGAATAACAACAGTTGGCGGGCGGGGTGGGATTCGTTGGGGGGGGATGATTTGTGGGGAGTCAAAGCTGATCCATATCCCTTCAATATCCATCCATCTGCTGGTCGTCTTCTTATCCCGAAGGCTCTCTCGGTGGCGGATTAGTTTTTACTTTGCTTGGCCTTTTGTTTGCTTTTCTTCGCTAAAATGCCACTGCCGATGACGTCACAGCAGAAACAACGTAACATGGTAGAACAATTCAGCGACTCTGACTGATCAAAGTGCGAGCTGATCAATGAACAATCGCCGGAATTTTTGTTCCATTAATCAATTAGTAAAATGTTGGACGGCTCTGGCGGGAATTGAACCCATGGCCTGCACTTATGAGGGCAGTTTTTCCACTGCGCTACCAGGACACATTTTATCCCACCCTACGGCGTTTTAAACCGTCCGTCCATCAAGCGGCAAATTCCGTACATTTTGTCCAGTTTGGCTAGGGCAATGAAATCGGAATGGAAAATGAAAAGATTTTCATTTTTTATGATGATTGTATTTTTTTTTTTTGGCCGCCGTCCGTCCGTCGCTGTTCGCAGTCCCAGAACTGCGACGAGCGCAAATTTATGCTTACATTAATGTATAAACGAATGTGTTGGTCCCTTCATCACAATGATCACATCCCATCCGTTCGCCTTTCCCCATTTATTTGCATCGGATAGCATCGGCGAGGAAGAGGGGACGGACGGACGGACCGACCCTCCACCACCCCCCGCCCCCGAGAGAAAGGACCTCGGCAACCTCCCCCACCCCCACCCTTCCTCCTGCCCCGAGACAACCCCCTCCCCGCCACCACTGCCCCCGAGAGAAAGGACCCCTTGCAACCTCCCCCTCTCCTCTGCCCTCGAGGCAACTCCCCGCTCCCCGCGACTCCACTCCCGCCCCCGAGAGAAAGGACCCCGGCAACCTCCCCCTCTCCTCTGCCCTCGAGGCAACTCCCTCCCCGCCACCCTCGTCCCCGAGAGAAAGGACCCGGCAACCTCCCCACCCTTCCTCCTACCCCCGAGGCAACCCACTCCCCGCCACCACCGCCCGCGAGAGAAAGGACCCCGGCAACCTCCCCCACCCCCGAGGCAACGCTCCTCCCCAACTCCCCGCTCCCCTCCCCTCCCCCCTTCCCCGACTCCACTCCCTCCCCCCTCTCTGTTCTCTGCCGATGATGGTCAAATGATACAACTAACCAACCCTCACCCTCGTCCTCACTCTCCCCCCAACCCATCCATTTTCCCTCAATTTTGTTTATTTGCATAATATGTACATATAAATGTGATATGTTCGTTTATTTTGTTCATCCGTTTCCTTGGGTTTTCACGATTTCCACTGCTCTATCCCCTTCATCTCCAAATTTGGTCTAAGCACGCGGCTGCATATTAAACCAGAGATGGACTCGAAATCTTATGGAAAGATTTTGGGCTTAAAATAAATGCTTAGTGAAAAAGCGAAACCAGAAAATCCGACACAAGTGGAAAATACGATTATTTATCTGTTAATCCCGGAATACCTTGGATTAGAGGTAAGGGGATATGACAAGACGATCATAAATGTGTGATTTCTAAATTTGGTATAAGTAAAACCCTATATCGTAAGAACGCACAATTTAAAAATGTCAAATTTTCTAAAATCCAATACATTTAAATTGCCCTCCTCCACCGTATTTCGGTAATGGCACCCTAAAAATGTTAGTCGTCTCCGATGGACAATCGATGCCCCTTCCATCTTCTCCCCTATCCCTCCCCTTTCCCTCCCCCTTCCACTCACTCACTCTCCATCAATTTCCGTCCCTCCCCTCGGGGGATGGATGCTGCGATTGTACATATTGCGCACTTTTCGTTGTCGCCGGCGGGAAGGAAGGACTTGGGGTATATTACCCTTCCGATTAGGGGTCATTCATTCATTCATTCTTCAATATCCAATCTTCCTTTATCGTCTTAGGTCATCTTCGTCTAGCAGCTCATCCGCCAAAGGATGCAAAATGGAAGAGAATCAGAGAAAGAGAGAGAAAGAGAGAGAGAGAGAGAGAGAGCAAAATGGAAGAGCATCAGAGAAAGAGAGAGAGAGAGAGAGAGAGTGGAAGAGCATCAGAGAAAGAGAGAGAGAGAGAGAGTGGAAGAGCATCAGAGAAAGGGAGAGAGAGAAAGAGAGAGATAAAGAGAGAGAGAGAGAGCAAAATGGAAAAGCATCAGAGAAAGAGAGAGAGAGAGAGGCGATCAGTGATGAGATGAGTGAAGTGAGAAATCGGTAAAATTGTAAATCCCGGGTGGGAATTGAACCCACGACTTTCAACCATTCCGTGGACAGAGAGCTCTTCCTCTGCTGAGCTACCAGCAAGCCCATTAGCCGCTTCTCTTAAAGGAATTATCCCCCTCGGCGTTTTAACCGCCCAACGACTGACGCCATAATCCCTACAGTGATCTCATCTTTCGATCCGAACTTTGTCCGATGACTCTGATAATAGCCGCTGGGGAAATAAATTTTTGGCTACAAACGTTATCTTGGGAGAAGTCTTGGCGACAAATTTGTAATGGCATGGTCTTACTCGCCCATTAAAAAAAATCTACGGACCTTTTTCTTAATCCGGCTACTCCAGCTTTGATCTAGCCGCTAGTTATAATGTTATACAATGTGTAATCTTAAAATGAACTACAAATGATCAGCAGGTGGACGGCTTTTTAGAAGTCATTGCTTCCTCTCTTTCTCTCTCTCTCTCTCCTTTCTCTCTCTCTTTTCTCTCTCTCCTATCTTGCCCCCCTCCCCCCCCTCTCTCTCTCTCCTTTCTCTCTCATTCGCCCCCTCTCTCTCTCTCTCTCATTCGCCCCCTCTCTCTTTCCCCGTTTCTCTCTCTCTCTCTATCATTCGCCCCTCTCTCTTTCCCCGTTTCTCTCTCTCCTCTCTCTTCCCCTCTCTCTCTCTCTCTTTCTCTCTCTCCACATTCTCTCTTTTCTATCTTTCTTCCTCTTCCCATTCCCCGGCGGCGGTGACGGGGCGCGCCCCAATTGTTCGGCCGACCGATCACTTTTAATTGGGCACCTCCGACGAAAGACCACCGCTTTTTCGCTTTTGCCGCCCGTTATAAAGCGATTTTGCGCGCCCCTTTCTTTCTTCGCCCATTTCCCTTTCATTATGCTCGCATAATTTTGGAATTCAAATTATGCGTGTCGATGGATTGTCAATTGACAAAGTGCAATAATTTTCTTTGTTCACTCAATTGAAACTGAGGAATTCGCGATTAAAAGGAATAGCAAAATTAGGTACTTCCAAATTTAACCCCAAGACATAATATCCAATGGACAAAGGGTCGATCGAACAGGCAAGAAACTGACATAAGGTCCAATAAGCATAACGAATAAAAGCAAAATACGGTCAAAAACCCAACGGTCAAAAGACCCAATGGACAAACGGTCCAACAAGCTAAAACGGGACCTTTTGCCGTCTTGACTATTTTTTATTCGTTAGCAGAATAGTTTTTAAAATTAAACAAAAATTTTCTACAGTTTAAAATATGTTTTTGCCATTGCCATTTGATGCCTTTTGTCCATTTTAGTCCTAATGCGTTTCTCTCTCTCTCTCTCTTTTTCTCTCTCTCTTTTGGCTGCTGCTCACCCAACCATCGCTTCTCACATCCATTCTCTACGGCAAAAATTGGGCAATTTGCCCCCGCGGGGCTGTCCATTCGCTCGTCCGCCGCCGCTGGGGGCACGGGCAGTCTTTCTGCTGCTGGACACAGTGCACATCTGCTGTCCATCATTCTCCCCCTGCTGCTGCCTGTCCCACCCAACAAATCGCAGTTTGTCCATTGTGTCCAACCACTTGCACCAACCAACCACTTGTCGTCACATTGCCGTCGCCGTCGACGCCCCTTCGGTGGTCCGTTCAGTAGAAGACACTTTTTAGAGAAAAAAACCCTTTGTGGGACCGTTGTCATTTTTAATTTAAGTAAATTATTTAGAATTCCATTTTAAAATATTTAAATTAAAAGCGGCATCAAAAGGCCCCGAGGGGGAGAAAGTAAATGAATGTGCCCCGCCTCCACCGGCGGATGGGCGGGAGGGGGGGGAGGGGGGGCGGGGGAGGGGCGGAGAGTGGGGTCAGTCTCAGTGAAAATTTGACATTGGATGGGTCGAGGCACATTCATTCAAAAGCACCAATTTTCCATTATGCTCTGTCATCGGCATCAATTCAATTTTTACGAATTTCTGCAATTTCGTCAATTCGGCATTAAATTCTTCGTATGTTTGCCAATGCCATTGTCCATCCCTTCCGCTCTCTCTCTCTCTCTCTGTTTGTCTCTCTCTCTCTCTCTCTCTCTTCAGTCCTTCTTCACCAGTCGCCTCTGCTTCTTATCTTCGTCAGTTTGTGTGTGCAAATTTTGTGCCAAAATATTCATTTGGCCCCCCATTTTTCGATTGTTTTTCCGTGCCCCCTGAAGCAATGAAGCATTGCACACATTTGGCCCCCCAAAATGCCATTTAGCGGGCCAAACTCTCTGCCCTGGGCCAAAACCCCCAAATTGGCTTATGAATGCCTTATTTGGGGCGAGGGGGGGGACGACATAGCAAGCGACGGCCAACAAATCCATCGTCGTCCATTCCCCGGGGGAATGAGTGCCATTTTTGAGCGACAGATTCCCCAAAAAGTTTGGCCCACGAGGCGAGTGCATTTATTTGGCCATCTCATTTTAGTCATTTCTCCTGCATGTCCTATTTAAATTATAAATTTAAATAATTTAAACAATTTTAAATTTGCATTTAGGTTACCATTTTATTTATTTTTTTAATTTTTGTTAAATTCAAATCAAATGTTTGATTCGCCGCCAATGCTTGGGGGGCACAATTCGGTGAATGGCGGCACCCAACGGCGATTGACGGCGGACGACCACTACGACATTCCGTGGGAGTTTAAGAATCGGGCATTGGCCGCCGTGGTTGGCCAACAGTTGCTGAACAAAAAGAGGGAAACGGCGGCGACAGAAATGCCAAAAGAGAGAGGCGCCGAAGGGGGCCAAAAGGTGGACAAAATAGGCGAAATTTAATGCCCTTTTTTGTTTATTCGATAGATTAGCATATAATTTTTTAATTAAATATTAATACTAAATTAAAAAAAGACAAATTATTAAAATGAAAAAAGCGCATATTGGACAGCAACCAAATTAGGGGTTAAGCCCCGAACTCGGCGTTCCCGATATTTTTGGGCTTCGTCCTCGACCCCTCCCCGAATGTTTCCCCCGAGGGGTCGCGGGCATAACTCCAAAAATAAATAATTTGCAAAATGAAAATTGGCGCCATCTGATTTACATATTTTTCCATTTTTAAAGGACCAACAACAGCAGCAAATTATGCGCAAAAGGCTAAGTTTGCCTCAGGCGATGTGCGCCAATGCTTTAGGCAAAAAATTGGTTGGCAACGGCGCCAGCGGCGTCCGGGCACGGGAACAGCAACAACCGCACAAAGGCCACGGCGCGGTGGCTAATGGAAAAACGGCGCCGGCGGGCACAGTGCCCGCCAACGAACAATTCCAATTCATTCATCAGCCAACGACGGTAAAGCAGAATGCGCGACATTTTGTGCTAGAGTTAATCCCCAACGGCCCCGCCGGTGGCGGTCTCCGATTAGCGTCAACATTTGTCGTACCGACCATTGGGCCATGTGCCCCACATTCTTTTTACCCCTGGAGTTGGGAAACTTTCAACCCTAATTTTTGTATCGTTTTTTTGTCCGTAAAAATTTGCACAATTTCCAGTCGTTCGACTTGTCACCCCCAACGGCAACGGCACTTCCGTGCCTTGCCTCGTCCTCCTCCGCTTCGTCTCCCTCTTGCTCCTCCTCCTCCACTTTCTCGTCCTCTTCGCCGGAGGGTGTGCCGGCGGCGGCGGCGGTCAGTGCGCGAAATGGCCCGGCACTTCCGGCCCACCACAACGGCGGCGTGCCACAACAACGACAAGGCAATGAACAACAACGGCACCAACAAACGAATGTAACGTCGGAGGAGCGCAGAAGAAAGCCAGCAGAACAACAACAGCAGCAAAATGGCGGCACGCCGTCGGCTTCTGCCGTTTTGGCCAATAATAATTTGCAGCTGCGCAACTATCCCATGGTGGCCATGCCGACGAGTGCGAGTGCCAAAGAGGTGCAGCCCAGCATTGAATATTGGGCTGCCCCTACCCAAAATTTTCCGGGGGTCGTCAGCGATTCGAGGACCGTTGGGTGGCACTTATTAGAATGGAGGGGGGGGGGTCTTTCGGGATGGCATGTCGGGGACCGTTTTAAATGGCATTCAGGGTCTTCGGGAATGGTAGCAGGGGTCGGAGAAGAGTCAAACAAAAAAATAATGGTCCGGGTTCGGGAGTAACTCAATTAAAAATGTTGGCCCGCAATTTTAAGGCATCAATTTTTAATGGTTGTGTTTTCTCCCCAATAAGGTCATTGCATTTTGCCAACATCGTCAATGCCCTCCGGCACTGGAGCAATTGGACAATTTGGTGCACGAGGGCATGGACCGGTGCCAATCTGAGCAACTTTTGTGTCCCATGAACATTGGCGCCCATTTGCTGAGGCGAAGGCCCGACCGAAATTTGGCACTGTCCCTTAGGGCAAAAGAAGGCAAAAACCCACAAAAAAGAGACAATTTCCAAACATTTTATATTATATCCATCCAACAGGTGTTCTGCATATCAAACTCGAGTTTCACCAAAGCCAATGGGTGCTCGGCGATGGGCCGTAAGGAATTTAATGGAATTTTAATTAATGCTTAGGGGGGAGTAAGCCAATTTAAATGATTTAAATGCCTGTATTTGTTTTATTAGAGTCCCCCCCCCTCCCGCTTGAGTAGAGTCCACCTCTAAAATAAAGCCGGCGGCATGGCTTTGACCAGCGCATCTGCAATCCAGGGGTTGAAAAATGGGCCCCCTGGGGCTCAATTACAGGAAATACGGTATCAAAAATGGTGGAAGCCCAAATTTGTATTTGTAAATATTCAAAATTCAGCGTCCATAAATCTTTTTCTAATTTCAAAATTGCAGCCGCTTCTCCAGCGTGCACGGAATGTTGCGCGCCTATCGACGCACGGAATTGCCGGTGCGCGGTGCCGAACAAATCCGACTTAGCATTTTGCTGAAACCGTCGGATGTGCCCGGAGGGCTTCTGTTGCTTTGAATGACACCCCCGGCACAATTTTCGACGTCTTGGAATTCTCAAATTGAGAAAAAAGGCACGACAATTGACACACTTTTAAGATGCTCGAATTTGGCAGACCAACAATTATCGTTTTGTATATAAAATAAAATTTAAAATTAAATCCAAATTTTATAAATTTTATCAAACATTTGTATTATTTAGTCGTTCCAATTACGAAGTGGGGAACAAACACACAAATTCAAAGCTACCACCAGCAGCAGTAGAATTTGCTGTTCATGTCAAATTAGCACATATTGTCGCCGCCCAAAATGCCAAATTGGAGGGCCTTTCTTTGAATTAGGAGCATCTCTTTCCGTCTATCTCTCACAATCTCTCTCTTCTCGCTCTCTCTCTCACTCTCTCTCTCTCTCTATTTCTCTCTCTTGTCCCTCTCTCTCTCTCTCATGTCCCTCTCTCTCTCTCTCTCCCTCTTCTCTCTCTCTCTCTATTTCTCTCACTCCCTCTTTCTCTCTCTCTCTCTTCCGCTTGCCACCACTAAATTTTTGGATGGCCAAGCCCCCCGGGGGATTGAATTAATCCCTTCAGCAGCATTTTGACTTTAAACTTGCCGCAGGCGCCTTTCCTACGTTGTCAAACTTCCCCACTCCCCGACGCAAACAGTAACAACAAAATTTTTTCGCTGTTTTGACCCCATGGCATTTCGCTGGCTATTTACGGCGCCGGCGGGGGGGGGGGGAGACAAATCTCTAAAGTGGGCCCGGAAAGGATGGACGACCGACGGCCGGCCACTCATTCACATTCCCTAGCGACCGACCGATGAGTTGGACAAATACTAATGCCTCGGGACACAATTTGCCTTCGGATGGCCATTTTTAACATTTTATGGCAAAAATTTAGCCAATTCTTAACTTTTGCCTGAGGGCATAAATTGGTCAAACGAACGATGAAATTGCTTTTTGCGTTGTTGCTTTTGCAGCTGCTGCAGCAGTTGTGCCATTCCTTTCTGACCGACCCGCGCCATTTTTATTGGCGTGGGGCCCATGGCGAGAACGGCGGCGGCAAAATGGGTACAATGCCAGGGAATGAGCGCACTTTGCCAATGTGCCGCGTGTGCATGTGCCGGCAGCACGCGCGTTCCGTCGAATGTGCGCCACGGCACGAGGGCGACAAATTCCCACTCAGAATGGTCGGCAACAAATTCTGTGGTTTCCGTAAACAGAATTCCCCACCCCCCGGGTTTGGGCACCCCCCCCACTTTCCTCAAATAGACCCCCCCCCTCGTAAAACAGAGCCCCTTTGAAAAAGCCCCTCCTCTCCTACTATATTAGTGGACCCCCGGCTGAAATAAGGCACCCTCCTAAACAAAGCCGTCCTCTTTCCTAAAATAGCGTCCTCAAATAGAACCCCACTCCTAAAAGAAGGTCTCTATTTTAGGTAGTACGGTAATGACCAAAACAATTAATTATCGATGATTTCGGAATTTGTTTTGCTCAAGGTTGGGTTGCCGGCATGGGCCGAATCGCTGTCAATGTTCAACTTGACGCTCTCTGCCTTTCCCCACTTTGCCAGTGCGCCTCGCTTGCGGTTGCTTCACCTTCGGCACTGCTCAATCGGCGCGCCATTGCACCCGAAGGCATTTGTGCCACTTTCCTCGCTGGAAAGTGTCCATTTGACGGACAGTCGTTTCAACGCTTTGCCTCCAGCACTGTTTCGACCACTGACGCGTCTGCGTGAACTTTTCCTGTCAGGCAACGCATTTCGCTCTGTGCGCATCGAATTGGACGGTACAATTCAAAAATCTGACGAAAAGCCAAATATAAATCCCCATATGCCATAGGATTTCAAAAAAGATTAACCAAAGCCCGATGAAAAGCCAAATATAAACCCCCAATAATTAAAATAATTAAGAAAATCAAATTCTGAACCGATTGGACCTAAGCCAAAATCCGTTGTGCCCTGCAAAAACGACAAAATGGCCTCCGACGAGACAACTCACAATGGAAAATGCCAATGTCTTGGCATTGAACGGCACACATTGGACATTTGGAGAAGCCAAAATGGTTCTTACAGTAACTGACCGATGGCCTGTCGCCAATTTGCTGTATTTAGCGACAAAATGAATCAAACGAATTGGAGGAACAGTGCCATTTGTCCATTTCGGCCACCCACTGGCACGCGCTGGAACAGCTCCGCATTGGTGAAAACTCAGCACTGAAACTGCACGCATCAGCACTGCCACGGTAATGTATGACAACCAACGAACAGTCAAAACCAACGCATTCCTCTAATAGAGCCCCCCTTTTTTAAACCCCTCTAATTGAACTCCTTGTATTTGATTTCTCCGCTGTTTAAACCTCTCCCCTCTCTAATTAACCCCCACCCCCTATTTGAACCTTTTTCCTCTCTAATTTAACCCCCTCTATTTTAACGTCTCTCTCTAATTGAACCCCCCCAGCCCTGTTTGAACCTCACTGCTCTAATAACTAACTCTGTTGAACCCCGCACCTCGACGGGTTGTTAAAAGTAGGACCCTGGGGCTCTATTAAAGAAAAACCAGTTGAGATTGATTTGTACAGCTTGGCACCTCTGCGCCATTTGGAGCTGTCCAATGCCGGCTCAGTGCCGGAGGAATTGTTTTTGGAATGGATGGGTCGTGCCGAAGTGCAATGGCGTCACATTGACTTGAGACGGGCCAAAATTGAACTCGCGCCTGAACCACAACTGTATTATAAGCCAAAACATATGCTGCTCAAAGAACTTCAACTGCTCATAAATGTTCCAATTCAACGGCACGAATATTGGACAATTTGCTCAACAAAATTGGAGTGGTTGGACATTTCCGAATTGGGCCTTGGTAATGACAGTGTATTATATTTTGGTATTTACCAAGGTTGAACAGGACCGGGAATTTGGGACACAACACCAGGACAGAGACAGACCCCTGTTTTTGGCCCGGAAACCAGGGAAAAACCGGGAAATCCCGGTAGAAAAACCGCTACCGGCACTTAAGCCGAATTAAACCCACCACACCCAGCCCCTTTTAATAGATTTTTAAAATCCCCTTAATAGAGCCCCCGGGACTCTAATATATAAACTACAGTACTTAAAACAGAAGGCAAACTACGGCTGGACGACGGGTGTGGTCAGCTCAAATGGCTGTACGCGGACGGAAATGCATTGGACGCAATTAATGTCGACCGTAAGGGCCCCGCAGCGCTTCGGCTGTTTTCCGCGCGCGACAATCGCCTCCGGCGTTGGCCCAGGGATTTGGTGCATTACGCCCACTCGTTGACAACCGTGCAGTTGGCCAACAACTCCATCCCATTTCTACCACTCGAATTTCTCGTCGAGTTCACGCAGCTAAATGCGTTGGACTTGTCGCAAAATCGGCTTTTCCTATTCCATGAAATTCATAAAGAGGATAACGCCGTTTTTGGCGATTTGGATAAGATGAAGCATCTGATGTTCCTCAACCTCAGTCACAATCAACTCGACTCAGTGGAACTTCCAATGCCAAGTCTGACCGTGCTGGACTTGTCGGACAACAACTTGACCAAGTTCGACGCCATCGGTCACCTTCCGGCATTGGAACATTTGCATTTGAGCGGAAATGCGGGCGTCCAATTGGCAGTCGACAGCGCGGAACATCCCGTGCTCATTCAGCTCGACATTGCCAACTGTTCGCTGACAAAAATGCCGGATCTGAGCCGGCTGGTTGCACTGACAGAGTTGGACCTGCGCGACAATCAGTCAGTGCCATCACTATTTTGCCATTTTCCCCTGATTTGTAGGGAGTATGCCAAATGTATTGCAATTACCATTTTCACTTTCGATGCCCTACTGTTCAGCCCCAATCAAACTGGGGAGGGGGTTTCAATTTCAGGGAATTCAATCCCAAGGGGCTCTATTTTGGTAAATATGATACATTTTAGGCTGGAAGAAGTGCCCGGCAATTGGCTACCGCCTCGGGGTGTCAATGTGTTGGATGTTAGCTCAAATTCCCTTCGGGAATTGGGCTGGGACTGGCGGGCGCAGCAGCTGGACGCGTTGCAGGAATTGCGTGCCACCAAAAATCCGTGGCAATGCGCGTGCGCATTTGTGCCACCGCTGGGGCATCTTCTGACAAAACAGGCACACAAAAATAAACGATCAATTCTACGAGAAATAAGTGTCAGCAAAGTTGATGGGCCAGACCTTTGGCCCATGCTTTCTAAGACCGGGCGAGACAGGGATTTTGTCGGCAATCGGGGATTATAACCAGGATAGGTCGCGACCGATAGTTGTACTTTTACCCGGTCCTGGGTTTCCTTCCGGTTTTTGACCGATTTACCCAAAGCCGGTAGCTTGAACGCAAATGTCTGGACAATGACCCTGGTTCACCATTTTTTAATTCGGAATTTTGGTCCATTTTTTCATAATCCATCTCTAATCTCGACCCTCCCCCTCTTTTTTTCTCATCAAGAATCAGAGCACTCTCTTCGACTTTTGTCCACCGAGCCCATTTCGGCGTCGTTGGCACGCATTGGACGCACTTCTTTTGCTGCACAAAGACAAAAAAGGAACGACAAAATGTGCACGAGAGGAGCAATGGAAAAGGAGGACAATGGAGCATAACAATGACAATTACAGTAGTGGTAAGTGCTTATCTGTTTACCTTTTCTTGTCATTACAATTACCGTATTTCCTGTATTAGAGCCCCAACCGCTGGGGAAGGGGCTCTATTTTAGGTAAGCGGGTATCAGCTATGCAATGAAGTTGAAATATGTCTCGGTGTTTCTTTCAACCCCCACAAAAAATATGGGGTTGGGGGCTCTATTTTCCAACCAGCCTCAGGGGGGGAGGGCTCTATTTAGGGGGAGCGGTGGATAGCAATTAGTATAATCTCCATGAGCTTTATTTGGCTTCATTTCCATGGGGATGGGGCTTTATTTTTAACTGTAAAGTTGCATTTCGGTGATTCTGAGCGCAGATTTCACCCCAAATCCGCTCGTTCTATTTTTGCTTCCGTTGGCACTGATCGCCGGCGCCTTTGTCAGCGTTGCTTTGCTGGTGCGCGGCTCTGCGCCGAAGACGGCAAAATGGCGCCGGCGGGCCTCCAAATTGTGCTCCTCCCCGTCAATTGCTTATCATCAATTGGTGATGGTACAACAACCGAACGGAGAGGCAATTTGACATATGAAAATCAACATGCACAGTTTCTTTAATCAAATGCATAGACAAACGCGGACCAAAATATTCATTCATTGTTTTTCAATTTATTTTTCGGAATTTTATTTTGCGACAAAATTGCGGTTTGTGTGGTCGCTGACAAATGAAATTTTTTTATCAAAAAAATTGTTTTGGGAAAATATGCAAATCCATTCGTTTGTTCGCTCACTCCGTCCCGGCATGGTCCATAAAGTGAAATGCTCGAAACTGGCCAATGCGATGCTCCCCGTCATAGTGAAATGAGCGGAAGCATTTTTTGCAGAAAAAGGCGGGGGTCATCGGCAAACGATCGCTTTCCGTGACGACGAAACTGAAAATGCGAGAGGAAATGAGGCATCCAAAAAGGTGGCCGCTAATGTCAAAATTCTGAAAAATGCCTGAAAATGGATAGGTCTTGGCATATTTCCAAGTTTTTTTTTGCTTCTTTTTATTTTAAAAATTGTCCTAATCTGCAAGCTCACCTCGCCACTGAAACACCGCACCCAATGCACATTTTGGGCTGCAGTGAATCGTATAGTCTGATGGGATAAACCGCCAAATTTTGGACATCGCCCGGCATCAAAAGTCGAAGGTCCGAAAAAATCAACCTGTGAAATTGGAGGGAACGGATTTTTTAAAAGATCATACTTATGCAGAAAACACATCGACAAACTGACGGGCTTTTTCGTATTGACAAGCGAACACAACAAGTTGAATGAGAGTGAAACTGACGATGCATTGACTTTAGTGATAGGATGGGTCCCCGGGATTTTGAAATAGGAATTTGAATTTTAATTCCGATTCGACAATTGACCACCCACCACCCACTCACTCACACGTGCTCGCAGCGGCCCTGGTGCTGGAAGAGGTACGGCTGGCCGAGACGCAGCGTCAGATCGGCGACGCAAACATTGGCCATGTCCTCGACCCGGTGCGGTCCGAACTGCTTGGGCTTCCGGTCCAAAAACTCACGGATTGGTCTGAAATTCTCGAAGGTTATGCATTGTCGTAATTCGGAAAATGTCTATCATTCATTTTTTTTCCTCGAATTGACCCACCCTCCCTCAGAAAATTAGAACAATAATTGGCTCGCTGACTGAGTAATGTCGATAGAGTTGGGTTGACGCCGGTCGATGTAGAAAGTGTCGTGGATAAACATAAAGGCGGAGGTGAAACGGTTCTGATGGATCAAAATTAAGAGATTAGAGGAAGTGGGGGCCATGCTTTAATTTTTAAGAAACCCAAAAATGGGAGTGATAATGCAAAAATGAAATTCTTGAAAAAAAGTGTGTAAACCGTAAAGCAGTCGTTGGCGGTGAGAACTTCAAAGTCTTCTAGGTTCGACCAAAAGTCGGACGGGCAAAAAATTTTCTCGCGTAGTTGAACCAAAGGCATTTGACCACGGAGCAAAAATTTGACCTCACAAAGATGCTGAAAATTCGATGTTTGCTGTTTCTTTTGGTCAGTTTCACAATTAATTTCGCTAAACAAATTACCTTAAAACGTGGAACTTCCGACCGGTGGTTCATCGGTGTCAGCAAATGGACTGTCATCACAATGTCAGGTTCCGCCGTGCATGCGCTTTCGGTGTAACAGCGGCGCAACTCCTGCAAAATGATCAAATTTACCATGAATTAGTCGAAATTTAAAACTTTTGAAGGCTTAACGTTACCATGCATGTTTTTAAGGACTAGCAATTCTGAATCGCGGAATTTTTAATACGGCAACCCGGAATCTGGGTGATTGATCAGGCAACATTTTATTGCCATTTTGCTGCCAACCTGTTCTCGGTATCTGAAGTATTTGCCCCGTTCCACAAGCTGATTCTTTATTTTGACCGCATTTGCCTGCGGTCCTTCGCGCATTTGGTGCAACACTCTAAAAAATGCAATTTTAATTTTGTGAAATTTTGAGCATTTTGGCGGCATTGTTTAAATGTTAGCAACAGAAATGTAAAAGAATTAAGAAGAGTGTGACTATGTTTCACTTGTGTGTCATCAGTTGGCTGTCCTTGGGCGGAAAAGTGACTTCAAATTCGCCGATTGGACAACTTTGGTACATCTTGGCCACCGCTCCGCTAAAAGTGAATGAATTGAAAAGACAGAATAAATAAATAAAATCGTGCCCAAAATTTTCAGCAGCGGGGGACCGGGCTTCCACTTTGGTCCGGGCTTAGCGGGACTAAAAAACCTGTTTTACCGGGCGGCCCGGTCCCGGTCGCATCCCAAAAAAAACCGGGACCGAGCGGCCCGATAAAAGCCCGCCGGGCCCGTCCGGTCTCTATTCCTATCTGCCTTCAACACGAGACTTTATTTACAATAGCAACGATTTTTTGAATTTGCAGCAATGACCAAAGTTCTGTGTGTGACTCACTCGCCGCTGCTAATTGCCTTTGCCGCGTCTTCGCTGGTAAAGCCGCGGTCGAGCATAAATTTTGTGAATTTATTGCGAAGCTCCGACGCTTTTGCGGAAGAAGATGTTGATTGCTCTTCGGCTGAAGGGCCAGCGGACGTGGAGGGAACGGAGGCGGCGTCAAAAAATTGCCTTAGACGGTCCATTTGGGCAATGGCCTCGGCCAAAAATTGGCGAATGTTAATCACCGGAGAAATGTGCGCCCTTTCATCACTTTTAAGGATTTTGTCCATGGACATTGTTGCGCTTAATAAATTAAAAAAAAACAAAGTAAAATTTGTAAATTTTGTGTGAAATTTTTTACTTTTTCAAACGTAAATAAATGTTGCTACCCAAAAAACATAACGCCAAATATATAAAAATGTAAATGACTGACCCTTTTGATGTCGACCTTATTTCGATGCAATTGGTAACGTTTGAAGCGTTTCAGTTAGCTTAAAGGCGCCATAAAGTTTGGGCACCAAAATGGGAATTTTTTGAATTTTTAGGGTTCAAAAGGACAAAAAGAAATTTTTTTTTATAAAACATATTGTTTAGGATTTCCCGGGGTAACAGTGCCATGCTCTACTTTTAGTGGCATTGGCAAGCAATTTTTCAAACATTTATTTATATGTACACACACATAAAAACCAAAAAAAAAAGTGTTAAAAAAATTAATATTGGCAAATGATGAGAATGACAAATTTGGATTCCGCCGTGGGCGAACCGTTTCCTCAATTCCTTCTCCGGTATTGGCGGCAACAAATTTCGGTGCACCGTTTGATGGTGTCGAATTTGTTCAGTGTTCCGCCACATCCGCCGTAATTGTAGCGGACGCAGGTGTCCGTCAGCGGATTATACCCGTAGCGCACTTCGCGCCCGCTGCAGGGGCCATGCTCGCGCGACTGCAGGCAAAAGTGTGCCGGATTCTGACGAATAAAGGAACAAACAGTCACACTCATTCATTCATACAAATCCGCTTATTTGTTAGCCAAGAATGTCCGCCGGATATAGGAGGTCTCATTGAAATCCTGCGGTATAGGAAAATCTCATTTTATCCGCCGGATATAGAAGTCTCATTTATATCCTCCGGTA